>OAMK01000743.1:595376-607728 GCA_900205225.1 Saxicola maurus maurus | reverse complement strand
CACAGAATATTTAAATTTACCCAGAACCTTTCCATTTAACTTTTGCACTTAAATATTCCCCCCAAAACATTTGCTCAATATAAAAACCCATGTGGTGAGCAAATACTGAGCTGCTCCAGGCATCACAGGGATATTTTTTGTCCCAAGAGAAGCCCCTGGCTGTCTCCATCCCATCCTTTTGGAATTTGGATTCCCAAGCAGATTCCTGCAGAAAATGCAATCTGGGGAAAATGGGGAATCCATCCCAGGAGGGATTTCTGGCTTTGTTCAACCCCTCTGCCCTTTNACTGCATTTGGGATTTGTTGCTCTCCCTACTCTTTAAGGACACATAATCAGTACTGCAAAATCTGCAGAATAAATTAAATTAAATAATTCCTCATTGGGGAGGTTATATCTGCATTGTAGGAAAATTATCTCTAAGCATCACACTGGGCTGTATCCTTGAATTTAATTCCAATTTCAAACCTCAGTAATTTTTAATGGTGCAAACAGCTGACCTGGAGAAGAATTAATTATTTTCCTAGTTTACATTTGAAAACAAGAACTTCTCCTCCAGTAGAGAGAGAAAAATCTGCAATTTAGATTATTGNTTGTTCAAAGGTCCAGGTAAAGGGGCAGTTGTAGTTATACAGATAATAAATTCAAGGATTTTCATCCTTGTATGGATTTCATTCTTGTTTTAATTTACTGCAACTCATGCCTGGTTCAGACTGTGAATACCTGCTGAGGGAAACAATCCAGAGAATGGGAACAAAGTGGGAGAAAAAGAATAAATTCCACACCCTTAGCAGAGCTGCACAAGTGTGAAGGGAGCTGGACATCTTCCTCCTCCCATTGCCACTATTTTCACCCCAGTTAATTGCTTTTTGTAAAATTGCTTCCCAAACTCTTATAAAAGTCAAAGATGCAGTAAATCACTGAAAGGTTTACTAACTTACTGGTGCCAAAATTCTGGTAAGATTCAGGATGTTTGATCTGTCTCTGGCCCATTTTTACAATTACTATCCTTAAAAATTCACAATCCAGTATTGAAAATACCCTGTGGAGGAGTTTCTCATTCCACTGCAAGCTTTTCACTTAGGGAATCATGGAATCATTAAAGTTGGAAAAGACCTCTAAGGTTGTTANCTGTCACATTTAAAAAAAAAAATAAAAGCATCCAAAAATTCTCCAGCAATCAGAGATAATTTCATTGCCAACATCTGAAAATTCCAAGGTTTCTATTGTAAGGATCAGCAGGTTTAAATGCAGGACAGGTTTGAAATCCACTACACAGAAACCTGGGTTTTCTGAGCATGAATGCACCCAAAAATGANATCCCAATTTCTTTTCCAACCTTTTATATTTTAGAGAAAGCAGAACCCTTGCATTTTTGTTTGAATGCAGCAGTTTGCTCCACTCTCAGAGGCAGAAAAGAGAATTTTTTCTGCCTTAGAAAAAGGCTTCACTGGCCTCGAGGTGGCGACAGGATTGTGGATTCCAGGGCTGCAAATCCTAAAATTGAATCAATCTGCATTTTTATTTCTTCCTAGAGCAACTCAGCCTCATTAAACCTTGGAAATAAAAAAGTTAAGGGAAGAGACATTCTCAAACAGTTTTGCAGTTTTCAGATCAAGATTTAAGGAAATATCACCTCCTCACTGATTCAGCATTCCCAAACTTCTCTCACCTGTATGTCTATTGGAGGGAAAAACCACCACAATAAACTCATGCTAATACAAAAATTAAGGAAATGTAATAAAAAATTACAATTTCCAGGAGGGAAAGAACCCCTATGTCCATTTATTTTAGAGAGACTTTCTACCAGAAAAAAAGTGTTTTCTCTGAACCACACATGAAAATGCCTAAATGCCACACAGAAAAAANCATTTTTTGATCCAGAGGGCAATGTAAGGAAGAGAGGGATCTTAGTAATATAAAATCTATCCAGAATTAGTGGGTTTTCAGGTTAAGTTGATGCTCATTGCTGTGCACTCAGATTTTGGGACTCATTTTCCAGAAGGAAAATCNAGTGGGCTCCAAGCCAGTCAGCCAAGTCTCAATGCCAAGGAAATTTATGGGAAAAGTCCTTCTGGATGCCATTTCCCACTTGTCACCTGCACATCCCATCTGCCTAAAAGTGGATTCTCCTGGCTGAGCTACCAAAAAAATCACAGAATTGTTTCTGCCACCACAAATCTTATTGCAATTTTAACATATTCCCATTGCAAATGTAAGAGCTGAGAAACCTCAAATCAATTTACCTGTCATGGCTCTGATTTTTCTGTTCCTAATTAACTTGGCTTCATTCCTCAAACTCAAATTTACATCAGAGTTTATCAGAGATGAGGTTCAACCTGTGCTCTTTCCACAGAGAAATGGAAATTTGTCTGAGATTTTGGAAATCAGCTGTTCAGAGGAGTGTGCAGTTGTGGCTGTGCTGATAGATGCTCTTGTACATACGTCCATTAAAATAATTCACAGCTTTAAATTTTTTTTAAAAAACCCCAGCAACTTGGCCAATTTTTAGCAGANAAACACACAATAAACAAGAAAGCTTTATTCCTATTTTCCTCCCCTTTTTAACAGCAGGGTTTCAATTGGTGTGATTTTCCTTATGGTTATCCATACTGTTACTCCCTGACCCATCAAACTGCTACATCTGCTGCTCTCTAAACTTTTTCTAGGCATGAATGTTTGCAAAATCCTTTCACAAAGAACCAAATGCTTTGCCCAGAAAGGCTCAGTGAGCACCACACACATATTGAGTGCCTTGGATCTGTCCAGGGACAAGCAGAGCCATATTCTGAGTCAGGCTTGCACACAAACCCCATAACAATCCCATTAACTTGCTTTTGTGGGAGTTACAACCCAGCAAAGATCCCTTATTTAAGCCACAAACAGCACCTGTATCCCCCAGATTAGAGCAGAGGGATGTATTTCAAGCCAATTTGAGCATGAAGATTATTGAGAGCTTTTTGTTGATGAAGGGAAACACTTCTGAGGCTTAAATAGAGCTCCAGCTTCCACTGATGCAAAACAAAGTGATTGGTATGAGCTCTACACATGCTCAGGACAAAAAAAATGGCATTTTCAGAGCGAGAGGATTGGGTCTGCTGGAGAGATAGAACATAAAAATGAAATGGAGACCACTGCCCTTGAAGCTGAGGGGAGCTGCAGAGATGAATAGATAAATAGCAGAGATGAATAGCTGCTCACAAAGCTTTAACCCACCATGGANTGCAAACTGCACAGAGACAAAAGAGTCAAGAACTTCAAACTGAAGTGAGCCTTGAAGAGAAATTTGATTTATTGAATCCCCAGTAAACATTGCTGGCTGTTGGGCTCAAATACCTCTCCTCCTAATGCAGAGCCAGCACCCTCCCTGAAATATTATTGAAACACAAATTCTGCTGGAACATGTGATTTATGCTTTGGAATTAGGGAGTAAACCCACTGAAATGAGTAAATATGGAAACTGGAATCTCCAGGTGATTTCAGTTGTCCTCCTTGGCAAAAAGCTCTAGAACCAATTGACAAGAGGTTTATGGAGTGGGGGAGGTTATCCTGATATTTGTGGGTTTGGATATTAAATTCTGCATTTCCATAAAATGGAGAATGCCTTTATATCCATCTTATTGCCATTATAAGTTCACACTAAAGCTGAACCAAACCAGGTTATTTTTAAAATTAAACCAGTTGTGCCAAATTCTAGTTTTAAGTCTGCAGAACTAAGCTTCCTCTATTTCTTGAGAACTGACTAGAGATTGCACCCATTAGCCTGAAAGCTTTCTTCAACTATTGAATTNATTATTCTCAACAACATATTTCAATTTTGGTGGAATGACAGCTTTTTTTTTCAACACAAAAATAATTCTCTAAACCCAGTGAATACAATTCAATTACCTGCATTGGTGCTCACCTTCTCTGTCATGGCACATTTTACTTCAGCTTCTTTCTACTAAAAGGTGTTTAGAATATAACAGAAGGACAAGAAGTGAAAGTCTCACTGAGCCTGAGGAATATTTGATCCTTCAAACATTCCCAAAAGGAATTCCAGCCCCACAAATGTGGGACAAACAGACAAACCCCACTTGTCTCCAGCACTTTGTGCCTCCCAGGCTGCTCCCACCAACCCATGGGCTTTGCAAATTGTCTTGGCAAGGATGGATTTCTTTACAAGTGGCACCAGGGTAGTAAATAGGCATATAAACCCTCCTTGGAGCTGCCAATAATGTCCTTTAAACTGGCAATAATGTCCCTTAAGCTGGCAATAATGTCCTTTAAACTGGCAAAAATGCCCTTTAAGCTGGCAATAATGTCCTCCCTCAATGGCAAACACAGCAAGGGTGTCAGTGGCACGTGGGAAATCCACAGGCAGGGCAAAATCCTGTTAGGATCCTCTGGAAAAGCAGTGGGCAAGGGAAGGAACCAGCCCTGGAACAGCAGGACTGAGCCCTGCTCATACAGGAGGGAGCANAGGGTGGCACAAGTGGGATTGTTCAGTTGGGGTGACCAAACTGTGGCCTGGCAGGGACTGAAGAATTTGCAGGAAAAATCCAAATTACAAAGGGATGGAGTGACAGGGCAAGAGGAAGTGGTTTCACATTGCCAGAGGGCAGGGATGGATGGGATTTTGGGAAGGAATTGGTCCCTGGGAGGGAGGGGAGCCCTGGCACAGGGTGCCCAAGGCCAGGCTGGATGGGCTTGGAACAGTCTGTTTGTCTGGGGTTTGTTTTTTTTGGGTTTTTTGTTTGTTTGTTTGTTTTCTTTTTGTTTCCTTCGTTTGTTTTTTCCCCTGCAGAAATATTACTTGTTTAAAGCAAACATTACAGATATTTCAGATGACCCCAAGAAAATCACCTGGAGGAGCCCCTCTCTTGTCTTTTGCATCAAGATACATCAACAAAAACATTAAAATACCTGTTTAAAATAATCAGGGATTCAAAAGGTTGTGCTGACACCTCTTCACAGTAAGCAGATTAAAAAAATTCATTTTGACAAATATTCCCAAATTCTTTTCTGTCTCCTTCTCAGGCTCCATTTAATAATGTAATATCCCCAGGAGAAACACTGTCTAATGCCTTTTGCAGTGCCAAAGCAGATCAGTAAAATGCTGTCTGCAACCTGTCAGGTTCTATAGAGATTGTCATTTCCCCCTTCAATATCACACAGATGATGGACAACACTGTTTTATTGTATTTCTCTGTCACTGGAAATAAAAAAAAAAAAAACTTAATCCATTATTTCCATGTTCTGCTCTACACTGGAAACAACAAAACAGATTTCCTGGCTTGAGCACTTCATTCCTCCTCAGTTTCATATTCTGCTGTAAAGTCAGAAATCATCTGAATGNACAACTTCTCAGTTGATTCTGCCTGAGATTTAGATTTGGAGAGAGCAAAGNACCAAAAATTGGCCAAATCCCATTTAAATTTGTCCCTGCTGACCTGGTGGCAACACTCTTGTCCATCAGTGGCNGAAGCACAACAGCAACTGGCTCTGAAAATCCCCATTTATCAACCAAGGCACTGCTATGAATATTATGTTTTCTAAGTAAGCTGTATCTAACACCAGTTTGCAAAACAAGGTTTTCCCATGGCCTNAAAGATTTTGCAAACTCAGGTTTGCTGCCTTGGTGTAATCAATTGCAGCCTNTCNACCAAGAGCAGACTTCCCAACNTCTGCTGTTCTTTATCTACCAAGACCACATGGTTATCTGTGGGACTTCATGTCACCCAGAGATCTCATGGATGTTTTTGACCACCACAGCTTACCTGGCAAAATTATGACAACAAAAAAATAACAATTATTGATGANTACAAGGAAACCATGCTGTAAAAGGGAGCTGCAAACCAAATTGGGTGGAGCATGGAGTGAGCAGTGACCCCTCTGCCTCCCCAGCACTGCTTGCTCTGTCTATATAAAATAAAGCAATCTGAATTTTGCTGAATATCAAGACTTTTGTTTCCCATTTATAACANCACTTCCCAATTTAAAANAAATNATCTGTTCCAACACNCAACGTGGCTTTTCCAAATTCCCCAGACTGTGCATCCTCAAGGAGGAGCAGCTCCCCAGCAGCCACCAGCGCTGATTCCCAGCCCAAGGAGCTGTTGGAATATTTCCCAAAGAGCTGTTTGCCAGGGCAGGTCCTACCTGTGGGTCAGAGAGGCGGGAGATGTCGGGGTACAGGTAGAACTTGATGCCCTCGGAGGCGCCGGGCAGCGTCACGCCGCGGATCAGCAGGATCAGCAGCATGATGTAGGGGAAGGTGGCAGTCACATACACAACCTGGGGAGCAAAGGGACGTCACTCTGGGCTTCCTCCAGCTGCAACAACACCCCCTGGGCTTCACCTCTGCTGCAGGAGATTTGTACTCCAGCCATATTCCCTTNTGAGCTCTTCAGGTTTTGAGGTTTGGTTTTTTTTTTTGGTTTTTTTATAGAGATTGGGAAGTTCTCTGTAAGTGTATGATTTCCAAATATAGGTATTCATGATAGCAAGTAATTAATTTTATATATTATATATGATTAAATTATATATACATAATATTATATATATATTACATATTATATATACAATATAATATGTATAAGATATAATATATATAATATATATAGTATATAATATATAATATAATACATAATATAATATAATATGTAATATATAATATATAATGGATATTATATTATATATAATATATAGATTATAACATATAACATATACATTATATATATTATATATATTATATATATTATATGTATTATATGTATTATATGTATTAATATATATTATAACAATGGATTCTCGGACACCCCATAATAACCAAACTGATTTTTCTTCAGACTGCTCTTCTTGCATGTCTGGGTTTCAGGAATAAGCATTTCATCATAATATATAGCATATAACATATATAAGATATATTATTAAATATTATATATTATATATTATATATATTATATATATTATATGTATTATATGTATTAATATATATTATAACAATAGGTTCTCAGACACCCCATAATTACCAAACTGATTTTCCTTCAGACTGCTCTTCTTGCATGTCTGGGTTTCAGGAATAAGAATTTCATNGAGCCCAAAGGTTAAATTCTATCCATATCTCCTTGGGATTTGATAGAGAGNCCTTGTCTTATAAAGAACCTTCAAGAGAACCCCAGCAATTTCTGTTTTCACATACATGGCCACACTATTTTATCCCCCCAGAGATTAGCATGGGGAGCAACAGGAAACCTTCAAGAAGTCACATTTTCCAAAGGAAAAATGGAGCAGAATTGGTCCTGTTTCACAATCCCAAACCTGAGAGNAGCACATGGCTACTCAAACTCAGAGAAGGATTAAATGATAAATTCCATGGCACTATCAATATTTTCTTTATGTGACAACCACTTCTGTATAAATTTAANTCTCTATAATTGCCATTTCCCCCAGTGAGATGTGATTCTTACACCTGCCTTGCACCAGTAAAAATTAGTTAAGCTGCAGGAATAGAAAAAGTCATTTGGTGAAAAATACAAGAAATATGCATTTTAACCTCAGGAGTCCAATATCTGTGTCCTATGTAANTGAAAGGGATCCATCAAAGAACAGACCTGTGAAAGGATTCTCAGGCATATTTTTGTAATTAATGAACTGAAATTGGATTTTCAGACTATTTAACCCCAAACATTAAATGATCTCGTGTGTCTCATCAGACAGCCTCAAAAATGGAGGAACTTGACTTTCCCAGGAAAAGGAGGATGAATTCCTAGGTCAATACAATGCAAAATGGGAAGTTTTATCCCAGTNCTTACATTTGTTGAGTATTAGTGGGAATGCAAACTGCCATGACTGGCTGAGTTCAAATAGACCTTGAGTCTCCACATTTGGGTTTCAAATAAAAAAGGATCAGCAGCTAATGAGAATTAAAAATGGGATGGACCTGCTCTGAGCCTTAAACTAGCTGGAAAGGATGAAGCAGGCAGCTAATGGTTCTCATTTGTTTACTTCTTCGGCAGGTATTTTTTCCTCCTTGTTTTAAATCAAAACTTGCATTTAACAGAGAGTGGTCAGCAGACACATCCATTTGATGGCACTGAAAGGCTTTCACATGAATATCTGTAATATTTCCTTGCATTTCCTTCCCTGTCTGCACTGCTGTGCAGCACATCCACTGCTTCCTGCACATCCCACAGTGCCTGGAACGTTCTGCCTGAGCAAACATTGGGATTGGGAGGATTTCCTCTCCCATCTCCATCAAGAAAAAGCCAAAACCATTTATCCCTGCAGCCAGGGACCAGGTAAAGAATCCATCACACAGCTCCTGGGGCTGGAAAGCTCCAGCTTCTCTTTCATTTCCTCAGGTGAGTGCTGACAGAGCCATTTATTCCCATCCTCTCCCCCTCCCCAACAGCTCCTGAGGTGAGGCAGGATGGGGAATTTAGGAATCAGTGCCACTATTGGCATCATCATCATCATCATCATCATCATCATCATCACATCTGTGGGGCATTAAAAGTTTCCCAAATTGTTTTCTTTTCTTTCAACACATCGAACCTCTCTGAATATCAATGTGAACACAACTGTTTCTAATTGCACCACATCCTGTTTTAATTGACTTTAATTGCTTGGTATGTTAATTTGCATCCCAATGCTCAAAATGCTTTTTTTAAACCCTTGTCAGAGCCATGCCAATGTTTAAGCAGTTGGAAACAAAATAAAAATTTCTGGCAGGCGAGTTTTTGCACCAAGAATGTGNCTGAAAGAAAAATTTACAATGATATTTAGACATACTAGTAGGTGGAAATGCACTCTGAACAGCTCTTGGGTGCTTAACTGAAAGTACATTGGAACCAAAGATCCTGGGAATGGATATTTTATTGACTGTCATGAGCTTTAAGTATCAAAGAATAGGAAATAAGTTGAGTACCAAGTACTGGAAATTTAAATACCAAAAGCTAAAAGAGGCTTAGATGTCATTCAAGGTTGATATGTGGATATTGAGGTACCTATGAAATGATTTCATGAGCGAGGCACCATAAAGATTTTGAGAACTGAGCTAGATTTCAGTTTCCTTTTTTCATACCTAAATATCTTAACAGCACAAATTTGTGTTCCAGTTTGCCCCCTGGGACTGTTGAACTCCTTGTCCTAAACAAAAAAGTGTTTTCCTGAGCACTCCAGGCAGATCATGCTGCAGGGTGAGGGGGACCTGCCTTGTGAGAATTANAAATTCAGGATAACCCTGCTGAGAATAAGGAAGATTTCCATGAACTGAGCCCCAGCCCAAGGAAATCTCCAAGCCCCTAAAATCCTCTATGGCTCCACTGGGCTGGAAACAAGGAACAGCAATGCAGGAATTGCCAGAGCTCACTATTAAAGTGTTCATGGAAAATCAGACCTGCCCCCATGCCCTGCTCATCCTTCTTCTCATGGAGTGTTTTCATCCTGGGGTCATTAAATNTATTTATTTATTTATTTNTTTGTTTGTTTGTTTGTTTGTTTNTTTNTTTGAAACCACACTGCACTGCACTCCTTTATGGAGAAATGGCTCAGGAACCAAAATTTCACTGAGTGATGTGAGAAGGAAGAGAGTCATTTTCATCCAGGAGCACATATTGGCTCAAATATAGAAATAGAATTATCATACCCCTGCCTGGCAGCTCTGCTGANTAGACACACCCAGCAAACACTAATTTGGGCAGGATTTCCATCAAAATTTTTTAAATTGCCTCCCAAGCCACAACCAAATCAGACTTGGCCTCTCTGATATTTCCCAGTTTCACAAATTTTGACTTCCTAGATGATAAATATGATAAAAGATTTTTTTTTTAACTGCCATGGGATAGTGTAAAATATTCCATGTAGCACTGTTTGGGAAAAAAAAAAGCTTTTGTTCATCTGACTCTGCACCATCTATGGAGCTACAAGTGACAGCTGAAAAGGGAGATTTTCCACCTTAATTGGATTTACAAGAAAAAAGGTGAAAATAAAATGGTATAAAGGAATGACAGCTGATTCACAAGGCTTTTAAAAGCANGTTAAAAAGGGAAAAATATTTGAGGTCCACCAACATTTTAAAGNTGAATTTCATATGCAGAGAAATAAATTAAAGCAAAATCCCAACAGAGCAGTGGATTTGTATAACTGGGATGAGGGGAGGTGGTTAGAATAAACAAATGGATGATTTTTTTCTATTTTTTCTCTGTGTTTTATAGATGTATTATAGATTATTATGTACAGATTATTATTATGTATTATATAGATGTATTCTTGTCATTGTTTGTCCACAGAGAGAATCTTGCTCCAGAGGAATTCTGGTAAACCATCCTTAACCAGATTGCCTGTGAACTGCAGAATTCCTTCTAAATTCCCACTGAGTGAGGGCAGACAGCTTCACTCTGAGCAGGAATAAATTCAGAACCCAACAGCTATGAAAATTTAATGAGATTTGAGGACTGAGAAATAAGCAGAGAGGAAAAAAATCATTGGGAATGAAAACTCAACGAGATGAGCCAGAAAAGAGGGGCCAGGAGAGGACACTGAGTGAAGAACCTGAGTGATCCCAGGAAGGGAAAGATTCCCTACAAAATAAAAACTGCAGGAAAGAAGGATTCCAGCACCNCTTCTCACTCAGGTCATTGCTGGGACACAGAAAAATGGCAGAACTCTGCAAGTCCCAGTGATTTTCCACATGGTGGTGAAGGCAATAAATAAATAAATGGAAGTCTGAGCCCTGCTGGAATGGTTTCCTTCACAATGAAATGAAAACTTCACTCCAAAATTCATTGAGTCAATTAAAAAAAAAAANCAAAAAACAAACAAAACCAAAATGTTCTCTTTAATTTTGGTTTGTGGAAAGGAGATTTCTCTTTAACAAGCCAAAGTTATTTAGAAGCCTTAACCCCACATTAAAAATGGATGGAAAACCTATTTTCTATATTTCTTTGCAGCATGAATTATTCTTTATATTGGGTCTGACTTTATACAATCTTCAGCACTTCCCAAATTCCCAAATTTCAAATATTCTGTGTTCAAAAAACTGCCTGCCTGTGTTCAAAAGTTCCAAAAGAAAGAGAAGTTGAGGGAACAATTCACTTCCACTTCTCCCCATAAATATTCCTTAAGCAGCAGCAAGTTTTCTAAATATGTGTNATTCCAGCAGCTGGGTTTGTTTCCAGCTCACCCAAGAACATTAAAATCAAACTCTGGATTCTTTCTGCTAAAATTGCTCTTCAGGCTTGGTGTTTTTTTTTTTTTTTATGAGGTCTACAGACCTCCTGCTTAATAAAAACAGAAAAATAAAAAAAATCAGTGTGCTGTCTGGAGCTAATGTAAAGATAGATTTCCTTGTATTTGAGTAAAAATTCTCTAATTAGCAGCTCCTGCCCCTAAACATTCATTTGTAAGGATACCAAGAACAGAATCTAAAAATCCCAGNCATGGAGCAGAACACCCATAGAAAATGTAGAAACAGTGAATTTTATCCCATTATTGCAATCACTTATGTGAGCTCCTGCACTTAAACACTATAATAGNTTGAAATTTAAATTTAATAAATTAAATGAAAAATGAATTAATAACAATGAGGGCAATTGAGTTTATTAATAATAAATTATTAAGAATAAATAAATAATGGCAAATGCANATAATCAGATTAATTCTTGCTACATGCACAGCTTAATAATGGCCTAATCAGGGACAAATAATGTGCCAACAGCTTCCAAAAAAGGGGGAGTGATCATAAATAATGGGCTGGGTCCTGAAAAAATGACTTTAAATCATAGCTCCTTTTATTTCAAGGATTCATTCCAGCCTGAATAACCCTTGGTCAAGTTCATGGAACCAAATTCCCAGTAAAATTTACACGTTGTACAAACCAGTTCAGATTTTTTTGACTGCTCTGAAGTGTTTTTAAATGTTCACAAGTGAATCCACACTAAACAAGGATCAACCTGAACTAAAAACTGAGTGACTGCTGGAAATGTATCATTCATNTTATTGCATTTTGGCTGTCATTTAATGCCAAAAAGAAAAGCATTTCTCTATTTTATAGACCAATATCTATAGTAAATACCTCTCAGGAGTTCAGTGCCTCCTCCCTGTGCTTTCCCAATCTCCAAAATTACATTTTCCACACTCAACATTGATCCTCCACTTGCCAGCTGTTCTTAGAGGAGTTGTGTTGATGGGAAAAGTGAATCCTGCAAGAACCCTGAACACCACCATCCCAAAAATGAGCTCTCCCTTTGTAGGAAAATGTGAAAATGTGCTGTGAGCAGGCTGCTCTTACAGAAACCCCAGCACTTGTCACACAGCCTGCCCAAAATAACTCAGGGGAATTTCTCAAAGGCAGAAATTGCAGAAATCCCT
>OAMK01000743.1:582341-593960 GCA_900205225.1 Saxicola maurus maurus | reverse complement strand
GAGGAAGAGTGATGGGAAAAAGCAAATTTCAGCATCTTGAGCTCATCACTGCAAGCAGAGTGTTTATGTAGAACCCCCATCAAGGAGGGAATCTGCAGAGCCACAAATATCTCAGAATTAAAGACTGCTATTTAATCAAGTAAAAGTCAACTTTAAAAATCACTCAGGAAGAATTTTAAATANAAATTAGGACTAATTAATCAACTGAGGGTTGAGGGATTTTTTTTTTTTTTTATTTTGTAAAGGTCTTTAAAATGCACAAAGTTTTATAAAACAAAGNTGCTCCTTTCCAGAACCTTCTAGAAATTTTCAGACCTCTCATCTAGTTTACCTTCACAGAATTNCACATACACCCAGAAGTTTGCATTTTGCTTAAAAAAAAATATAGATAACTATTCCTCATTTCTGTGGAAATAATCCAGAATGATCCCACAGCAGCACCTGGATTTCCAGTTGTGTAATTTGATTTTACACAGGCAGAAATAGGGGCTCAATAAGGCACCACATGAATTGGAATTTTCACTTATTCTAGTCAGACCTTCCAGTCCTGACCCATCCTAAAAATGTTTAACCTTCAAGCAGACAGAGATGCAAAGGTCAGAAAAGGGCAGGAGGTGATTTTCCTGTCACTCCAAAATGTGTAAAATCTGAAATGTGCATGGGAATGGACTCAAAATTNTTGGTATCAAAACCAAAATTCAAAAACTATTCAGCTCCTCCTCCTGTCTCAGGGTTTGTTTGCCCTCTGGCTTATTGGAGAGCAGGAAACTGGGTTTCCTGGAGGAATGCTGTCCTCATGGAATTATTAGATTATTAAATTATTAAATGATTAATTTCAGTGAAACATTTCCCAGTAAAAATCAGTAAAAATTTACCAGAGCATTCCTTATCATCTCCAGCTTAGATTACTGCTTGATTTTCTTCACTTATCTTTTATAAAAAAACCCTCAAACAAACAAAAACAACACAAAAATACACTCCCAAATAAACATCAGGTAAAAAAAAAAAAAAAAAAAAAAAAAAAAGCTGGTTTAAATAGAAGCAATGCTATGACCAAAAGGATTATAGAAGAGGTTTTCCAGAACTTTGTTCAGGGGGCCTCAAAAGGTAAAATTTGGAAAAGATCAGGGTGTCAGCCAGACTCTGCTGTCACCTTGCAGGTCCTGCCTGACAAAGAGGTGAGGAGAGAATNAGGAACTGTGGCCAGCATTTGAGAAGTCACCAAATAAATGCACAACATTTCAAATAATTATAAATATTAGAAATTGTAATGTAAAAACATTTATTCGATGGTAGCAAGGATTTTGCACCACAACTAATCATATGTGAGACTTTCTTTGAAAATTATTCTATCAATCCTCCAGCAGGTTTGTTAGTGGCCACCTCTAAATCTATCAGCCACTTCTGCAGCTTTCTGGGCACCACAGCATTATTTAATCTTGAGCAGTAAATTCTGGGGAAAAAAAAAAGATTTGTAAACTGGCAGGCAAAATATTCTATAGCACACTCAGACTTCTTTTTTTTTTTTTTTTTTTTGGTGGTTTTTTTTAAATCATGCAACTGAAGGGTCAGACCTCACTGGCAGGACAGAGCTCCAGGAGAGTTTGGACAAGGCTTGAGTGGGGTTTTTGGGGTGTCTGTGCAGGGATAGGAGCTGGACTCAATCCTTGTGGGTCTCTCCTAGCTCAGAATATTCCCTGACTCCACCATCTGCCTTGTCCCTTCCAACCAAAACCATTCTGTGACTGTACTGGGGAGCTCAGGANTTTTGCAGGAGAATTTCTTTGGGGAAAGGTGTGTTTGTGAGCCCCAGTTCCTGCAGCCCTTATCTCCATGGTGACAGCTGAGAGATGGATGCTCCATGCAGCATTTGCAGCACTACCTGTGCATTAAATATAATAACAAGAGTATAATAAACAGCCTCACCACCCAAACTAACAAACACCCCTGTCATCCTGACCCTGATTCTCCACATCTCCCTCCCCTGGGGCTGCTCCATCCCTGCTAATGCTGTCACTCACACCTTGATGGGGTTTATTGCTCTGTAAAGTTCCCTCTAACTGGAAAATCAAAATCACCTCGAGGCTGACTTGTAGGACACCAATCTGACACTGCTGCAATTATTAATCTGTGGGTTTGAGCAGATTCTGAGTGTGAGAAGGAAAGGTGATGGGATGCACAGGAAAAATCAGAGGGATCACACCATAAAAATCTTAGGCTGATTGAGGGGTAAGTGACTGCCACAGGTTTATTTTTCTCTCTTAGGGGCATGCTGTGATCTCTCAGCTCTCCCTCCATCCCCTGAGAGCTGCTCTGTGTTTGTCAGGGCTCTCTCCCAGGGGAGCAGAGACCTTTCCCTCTGCTCACCCCACACTTGGAACAACCTCAGCCACTCCAGCAACTAGGGACACACAAACCAAAGCACAAAAACCCTAAAAAAAAAAGTGGGGGAAACAACAGGTTTGTAGAATTTTTTGTAAAATAATAGTTAAAATAAAATATGAAGTTCAATTATATGTTCTGCTTATGCTTTTGCTCTGCTCACTTTCAGTAGTACAGAATTGTCAATTAGCCAACTTAAAGTAAGTGTTCAAGTAACTTTAGTTAANGTATTAAGTTTAAATACCANATGTCTGTTCAACACAACCCCAGAAAAACATTTTAGCTATCCTTGTAGTTATANTGTTAATGCAAATCTGTGTGTGCTTTGCCATGACCTCAACCACTGAAATTCTCCCAGGAAAGAACCCAGAATTTTGTATTACAAATAAGTATTATTAATTTTGCATTATAAATAAGGAGCAGTGCCTTACACTTTCTACCAAATGTCTAAAGTGTCCACTCTCCATGGCACAACCAAGCTCACACAGGATGTTTTGAGTTCCTTCCTTTCTTTTCTGGAGCACACAAGTTTTTTCCAGGAGGGATCCTGGGGCTGTGTTTTAGTTACCAGCCCAGCACCAGCCTGGAGCTGCCTTTGCTGCTCCTGAAGCAATTTATTTCATTAAACTTTGCCATTCCTGGGAGTGAGTTTGGATCTGGGCCACAGGAGCTGACACTGGGGTGGGATGCAGGACTGGAGTTTGTAAATCTCCCAAGAACAGCCCTGTAAACAAANCTTGCACTGCAAAGACACCTTCACATTGTGGCTAAAGGCAGAAATGTGGGCTTGGCTGGCTGCAGAAAGCAGAGACTGCCTTCCCACTGGCAGAATTTGGTTTAATAGAACCCTGGCACACAGGGGATGGATACCTAAAACTGCAATTAAATTGGATAGATTAGCAGGAGCTGAGGACAAACCACCTGTGTTTGCAATTCTGATATGGAGGAAATATGAAATTGGAGCAGCATTGGGGAAGTCAGGGCTATAAAATTTGTGTGTCTGAACTGAGGGACCCTGTGTGCTCCTGCAGAAGAAAAGGTGCAAATAATATTCCAAATTCACATAGAAAGAGCTCAAGAAAAGCAACATTCATTGCAATTTCTGTGANCACACAGAGACCAGGTTTGTCCTGCTCCCTACAGTTTTGGGAAAATCACACAATTTTTGGGAAATGCAGCTTTGGAAACCCCAATAAAATAAATCCCAGCCAGCAGCAGGNCCATGTACCTGTAGGGATAATATTTTAGCCCTGAGACGTGCAACAACAATGATAATAAACAGGAAATTTCATGTTTTGGCTCCTGCTGGATGCTGTGCTGCAGGGAATCCTTCACTGGCTGCAGAGGGGAGGAAGAGGATGGTGAGGCTCCATGGGAGAAGTGACACAGGAATCAATGGCTGGAGCTGTCACATTTCTGAAGTCTCTTTGTTGGGTCCTTTTCATTTTGCAGCAAATTTTCCCTGCTCTGCCACAGCAACCATCACAGCACCCCCTGCTCCTCCCCACCCCTCATTTTTCATGCTTTATGTTCACAGGTGATTCCTCTGCCCAAAACCTCTCTCACACCTGCATGTGCCCTGAGTGCATTTTAGTCTCTTCAGGGCTTAGATCCACCCTAAATATTCACATAAAAGTGGATTTTCCCCCTAAGGTGCAGCTGGGGAGGACTGAAATCATGAGGATAGAATTTTTCACTGAAGTTTCCTCTATGATACCTTCCCCAGCTGTCAAAAGGAAGGTCACTGAGAAGCACAAAAATCTATTTTTTTTTAAACAAACCCGAGGTGTCCTTAAATGCTCAGAGCCCAGGAGAGTGAAAAAAAAAAAAAAAAAAAAAAAANAAAAAAAAAAAAAAAAGTTTGTTTTCCTGCATTTTATGTGGCAGTGTACATGGTTTTAATTGCTGCAAGAATACTAGAACTCTGTTTTATGGCTGTCCTTAAATGCTCAGAGCCCAGGAGAGTGAAAAAAAAAAAAAAAAAAAAAAAAAAAGTTTTGAAAGCTCAGTGAGAGGAGCAGGAACTCTGCATGCATCTCATGAATGTTCTACTTTCCCCCTTTGAATACAGAGATCAGCCTTGGCCACAGCTAAAGCCTCACCATGAAGGGCCATTCTTTGCTGTTACTTCAGCCTAAAACAAAAGACACTTCAGGAGATACAATCATTGCTGCCCAGTTCCTTTTCCTGGGCTCTTACAATGGGCCCTAGTTCTTTCTTTCTTTTTTTTTTTTTTTTCTTTTTTTTTTTCCTTCCACACATCTTTCTCTTATTTTTTTTTTTTTTTTTATTTCTGTCCTTTTGCTCCTTCTTTCTGCCTCATTGAATCCATTAAGGCCTGCTATTGAGAAATAAATTTTATTTGGGATTAGTGCCTGAGTCTCAGCTGCTGGTAAGTAAGGCTTAACTCCTGAGGGGAGGGAAAATGATGGTAAAATATGTGAAAAATCCATCTCAGGGTTTGGGCTCTTCAAGCACACTGATACCTGCCAATGTCTTGCTTTTCAAGGAAAAGGAATAACCTAAAACCAGGAATTTTTTCTCTTCTCTCATGCATTAATCTTGACACACTGAGTTCACTTTCTCCTTGTATTTTCCAGCAGATCAATAAATTCTCTTTTTTTTAGGTCCAGTGATTTTTGCACAACTGGAGATTGTGAGGCCTCAAGAGAAGCTGAGAGAGGTCCCTCAATTACCAGAANATTACCCCCAGTCAGAAATACAAGCACTGCTAGAGCTGCTCATGGTGTGCTGGAAAAGCCACCAAAACCTGATTCAAACCAAGAGAGCTGAAATTCACTCAGAACCAGGACAAAAAACCCTGAGAAAAAAAGGATGAAACCTTCAGAGTCCTGACAGTGCCATGAATCATGCACAAAATGNAAAGAAATATGAGATGGGAGAGAGGGGGGCAGTGCAAAAATAATAAATTGTGTCTGGATAATGAAGTTTTCTGGGGATTCACAGTGAAACATCCAAGAACCTGCAAATGCAGGTGGANGAGGGAGCAGAGCTATAAAAACAGAGTTAAAGGAGGAATATTTGGAGTTCAATAGTCAGAGGTGACACATTTTCCTCAACAGCAAAAGGAAAAATAAATTATAACCTACATATATAACCTATATAATTATAACCAAGGGTTAACTACAGTTGCAGCTTTATTTTATGTATTTATTTTAGTAGTGCACAGTGTAGAGTTTAATTTGCTGGAATAAACTCCCAACAGGTCAAAGTTGTCTATTTTATATTGAATTATTCAGAGCTGCAGCCTGGGACAAGTGGTCCTTAAAAGCAGTATAAAATGAAAAAAAAAAAAAACAAAAAAACCCCAAAAAACAGGGTGCTCTACCTTTANTTAGAGCTTGTTAAAATGTGAGTGTGAATTAAGGATATTTCAGTACATTTCATTGGCCACCTGATTTATTCATTATAAATGGTCCAGTTTTCAGTGACTGTTTCCTGCCCATCACCTCCACAGATTAACAATAATGTCAAAACCCCTTTTCAGGACAATTTTTCTGTTATTGCTAATAGGATTCCATGTCAAGATGTCCCAGGCTGTACCTGTTCTCTCTCATCTCTGGTTTTTTTTTTGATAGATGTAATTAATGGAGACTTCCAGAAATTTCCTGTCCCTTACCTGGCCCTTCACTGCCCTCAGCTCAGCCAATCAAAGTGATCAGTGGCACTAATTAACAAGTGAGGAGCAGTGCACAGGACAATGAATTTCTTAATAAATTTAATTATTAAATTTATAAATTTTATAAATATTTTAATAAATAATAATAATAACAATTATTATCATTATTGTTGTTGTTGTTGTTGTTTTGTTGCTGTTGATTATTATTACTATTATTACTATTACTATTATTATAATTTTAATATATGCATTTTCCTAATACTACTAATACTAATACTAATAATGATAATAATTATTAATTTTATTTTATTTTTTAATAATTTGAGAGAGCAAAAGGCCCCTCCTTGAGCCACCTTTTCCTCCTTGGGCCACCTTTTCTCCAGGCTGGACACCCCCAGTTCCCTCAGCAAATTCATCTTAAACCCCTTAGACTGATCCCAGCTTTAAATGCACTCAGATTCTGGCCTAATTTTATATGTAAATATTAAATTAAATGCTCAAACCAAGAAATATCTGGGGGTGTGAATGAAAATCTAACAAATTTTCCTAAATGCAGCTTTTAGAGAACATTACAGGTTAAGGCAATAGGCAGAGCTGCAGGAAAATGAGGAAAATAAATCAATAGCAAAAGAGTCAAACAAGAAATGCACAAGAATATTTAATCAAGCTAATTAATTTAGCTCAGGTTATACATCCAACTGAGAGGCAGCTGAAATTCAACATCTAACACCAGCATGAAGTGCAGCTTCAGGGAACTGNGCTCAAAGAGAAGGAAAGCATCCAAATATTCCAAAGTCAGAATCAGACAGAATAATATTCAGTGATTATGGGATGTAGAGTAGTTCCAGGAAATGTTGAGGAATGGATTCCTGTGAGGTTTTTCTCTCTTGCAGCTGGTTCTGCACAATGAGGAGGATTTCTCATCACTTATTAACCAGTAACTAGTGCAGAAGTAAAAATCACTATTGGAGTTTAGCTCTGGCAAAAGAATATTTCCATGATGTTNACAAGAACCTGCTCTAAAAGACCCAAAATATGTGAGAATTTGCCTTAGTATTCATACAATCAGTGTGATATTCTAATGCTCAATAAAATCCTGGAGGAAGAATATTCTTTTAGCACTTCACATCAGAAAATGCTGGCTTGGGGTTGAGTCATAACAAGACAAAACCTCATCTACACTTTAATAAATGTGCTGTGGGTGGGGTAAAATGTTCTAATATCAATAANTTAAAAATCATACAATACTTTTGATTCAACTTTTCCTCATCTACAGCACAAAAAGCTGAAGCACATCAAAGCTGATTAGCTCTTATTCCCACTCAAGATGTCCAGGCAGGAAAAACTGGGTTATTTTTTTTAACTTGAGTCTATTAATTCAGCTTATTAATACAGAAATCTTTTCAAATCAATAATTGGAGACACTCAAACCTGGGCTCCAACAGTGACACAGATNACACAAAAAATAGGCTTTGATTTGGGCTGGATAACAGAAACATAACCAGGTAATAAAAAAAGAAATAATTCATTTAAAAACTTAAATATTGTAATGAGCCAACATAATAAATGATTGATTAACAACTCATATCATGAGGGAAATCAGGCATTGGGAGAGGCTGTCCCAAGACATGAGCAATCCCTGTCCTTGGAGGATTTTAAGATGCAGCCAAACTCCAAGACAAGNGTTCCAAGTTCAGTGTTGAACCTTTTTAACCCATTCCAGGGTNCCTCCCCACCTTTGCAATTCTACAAATCCAATTCCCTGCCAGGGTTTCACACCAGGGATATCAGGGATGTGTTGATGCACCCAAAAATTAAGAAAGAGCAGGAAAGAAGATTTAAAATGCTTTTCTATAATTTTGAGTGCAGCAGGCTCCTCCCTTCAAAAGGAATTGCAGAAGTTGCAGCAAGACATGACTGGGCTCAGTGGAAATGCTTTGTTTGCAAAAATTCTCATGAAAATAAAAAATAAAAATGAAAATATAAAGGTTACTGCCTTCAGCAACTGATTTAGGAAAAATACATTGGTGTTGCTCTCTCAAAGTTTAAAGCAGAAGGACATTCAGTTAAATTAATAAATGGATACTCAAGATCCATAAAAGAACAGGTTCCTTTCTGCCTGAACATTTCATTAATGAAATAGGAAGATCAAAAAATGAGGAAGACTGAGTAGATCTATGTACAGAATAGAAAAACTCAGAATTGTCATAAACCAGAAATNAAAAGTATTTTGGAAAAACCAGATACTGCACCAAACCTAATGGCCAGAGATTGGAATGATAATTTAAATGTTTAAAAAATTAACTTTCTTCAGTCTTCTAGATAGTTCTTACCTCATCTTTGGAAGCNTTTGACCTCAGCTACTGGAAACTCTTCTCCATGAGATGGAGATCAGGTATTATTAAATACACATCAAATTATGGTTACACTGCATTGGCAATTTCCCTCCTTCTGATTTTGAGTTTCTCATTCAATGATCCTAAATTTTGCATATTTGCACCACTTAAAATGTGAAAGTTGGCACACTTTATCTTTGAGTCTAAGACTGGATTATTCAGGGCAAGAAAACTTGAATAATTAAGGACAAGAACCTCTGAGAGGGCACAAATCTATCTCAGCTGAAAGCTGCCAGAATCACCTGGATTTATTCTCCTATTCCACATCTGTTGGAATGGAAAATGGAAATGCTTTGTGAGAGAGTGATGAATTTCAAGAACAGTAATGGAAAAGTTTGGAACATCCTGTTAACAGTGTAATAAGCACTTCCTCTGGAGTTAAACTTTATGTTAGTCTTAATATATTTAATATCCTGGAATATTAAATATTCATGATCTGTGGGAGTGCTGGTTGGAGAAGGATGGGGTTATTTTATAACAGCTTTTAAGGCTTGGATTCTTTTTCCACCCTGCATTATATGCAGAGTAAAAAAAGAGGAAAAGGATGAACCAACCTCCTGAATATTTCACAAAGCACAAGGGTGTGGAGAAGAATTCTCTCCTCACCTTCTCCATCCCACCTCTGTTTCCCCTGTCATCTTTCTCTCCACTCTCCTGTCCCACAGACATCTCCCTTTGAAAAAGTTTCCAAGGTGATAAAACTTTAAGGAGGTTTTTGCTTTGAATAAGTGTAATTTTTGGTTGAAATTATTCAATCCAATTAAAGGATGTAATAAATTTAACAGACAGTTCTATTATTATAATTAAAACCCCAGAAGTCAATTTTAAATGTTTCCTGGAAATGAGCATATAATAAATTTAATTTAGTGGGAAGGCTTATGNATGATCTTAAATATGAATTTTAGAAATGGCACTAGATTGGAAATGGAAACTTTAGACCAGAAATCTGCTGCAGCATTTATATTTCAGAACATTTAATCCATCTGTAGCATCCCCAACACCTGAGTGCTGCCTTTGTTTTTCACCTGGGAAGATTTGCTGCTCTGGGAAGGCAGTGCCATGGCCCAGATTTCCAGAGATTAGGCTGGAAAAAGTGCCAAGTGAAAGAATAGTAAATTAATAAATTAATAAAGAGTAAATGTATGCCCAAGGAAAAAACCTGCAGCACAGGAACAGAGCTGGAAAAAAGGAATTATCAATTTTGGCTAGGGCAGACCCTTACTGAGAGCCTCTGGAAAGGCAGATTCATGGATCCCTGAGAAATGTGGGAATTTCCCAGGCCTGAGGAATTCCTGATTCTTGAGGAATTCAGGATTCTGGAAACAGAGCAGCTGCTCAAACTGATTTAAATGGTGCAAATACATCATGAGTTTACCTCTTACAGAACCCTGATCTAAATGTTTTAAGCTTGAGGCCTATAAAGCTGAATATTGGATATTAATTCCCTTTTCTTCCCACTTCTGTTGCAAGACTAGAAGTTATTACTGCCTGTTGTAAAGTTTATTATCCCATTCCATGTGCCCAAGACAGGCTGTTCTTTTCTAGGCTGACCTCATCAGAGAGGTGGTTATCAAAATCACACTGAAATAAAATCAATTTATTCCACCTAGCTAAAGCTGAGGGTTTAGCCAAGCAATCAGAACAAGAAACAAAAAAGGTCAGACAGGTTATCTACCTTTAAAACACAAGATCTGGTTCTGGGGAAATGGTATGAGCTGAAAGAATGGAAGAACAACAAAATCCTGGGTGTAAACTTCAGAAATGTAAAAATAAATCCCTTTTAAAGTCACTCCAGCCCCTTTTAACCCAGGATTTTTCTGCTCACACCTGCAGCCACAGAGCTCTGCCCTGCACCCCTGGGGCAATTAAACCATGCTAGAATTAATTAAACCATCCTCAGACATTCCTTCTGNTGGAGGAAAAAACCAAAAAATCAGTTTTGCTCAGTTTCTTTTCTTCCCTGCCAGCTGCAGCCCCAGAGCACATTTATCTTGTCAGGGAATGGCCAAAATGTGAAATATTGATAATATGAAAGATCTGTGCAGTTGACACAGCTGAAAAATTTCACTCTGGCGTTTTCTAAATTTCAAAAATCCAGTGCATTTCAATTATTTCATTTATAACAGAGCTCACTAAAATAGAAAGAAAAAAAAATCTCCAACCACAACCCAAACTATGTAAGAAACAACTGAAAATTAAATGTTTCAATGCACCAATTTTGTTTCTGGTTTCCTTTAGCTCCAACATGAGAAACCAGAGCTTTTTTTAGATCCTCCCTCCAGACCAGTGGCTTTTTTCCTCTTTCAGTCAGTTGATTATTCATAGATTCTTCTCAGAGCTGGGGCTGATACCACTCCAGGGGCAGCTTCTCCCTCATCCCATTGCTCCCAGTCAAAAAGTGCTAAATATTTTAATTTTCCCCCATAATATGCCCATCTTGGTTTCTATCTGAATGCTGACATTATTTCTGCTCTGGTATTCAACCTGTATTTCTAAATTCTCTTTTTACATGCATCAAAACTCTCCGTGGCTCTTTTGTGAGACTGAGAGTTTTGACTTCTGACAATTTGGGGCAAAATCCAAATTTTNCAGGATTTGTGCACAGAAATCAACCCAGAGTTTCAAGGACCAGCCAGTAAAGCTCATTGCTAAGTCCACAAAAAATAAAACAAAAACCACCCAACCTCACCTAAGAGAATTAAGGGAAAAGCAAAAAACACAAAAATGTTCCTCGTGCACAGGAAATTCTGATGGAAATGAATATTAATTAATGAATATTATGAATATTCTGATGGAAATGAATATCTCCATGGCTTCAGAGGATTCCAGCCTCACCTTTCCAGTGGATTTGGTGCCTTTCCAGATGCAGAAATAACAAATAGTCCAAGCAGCCAGGAGGCACAGGGCGAGCTCCCAGCGCAGGTTCCCAATGTGCTCGATCCCNTCGGAAATCGCCAGCACCCTGCGTCTTCCATGGGCAAAAAACAGGAGGAAAAAATCAAAATATTGATATTAAAATATTAAAAAATGAAAATATTGTAGTGCTAGAACAGCACTACGTGTGAAATACTGAGTGGAAACGAAATTCATTTAATATTGAGCTAAAACAACNTTATATGTGAATATACTGGGATAAACTGAATAATTTACCAAAAATATTATAATATTGAGCTAGAACAGCACTACATGTGAAACATTGAG
>OAMK01000743.1:560352-574653 GCA_900205225.1 Saxicola maurus maurus | reverse complement strand
GAAATTCTTCCTTTCAGACATTTTTCCCCCTCTAGAGTCTGATTTTTGGCAAACTAAACACGGGCTGGTTGTGCCAGGTGTTTTCCCAGGGCAGCAGTGTGGNAATCACTGAAACACCTCCAGAACAAGCACGGCTACAACTGCAAAGTTAAACTAATCCCAGTGGAATTTTTGCAGATTTAGTCACTAAAAGTGTTTAAATTCAAGAGAGAGCCTGGATGCCAAGCTCTCCCTGCAGGTCAGCATGAGCTGACACTTTGGTTTTCTGGAATATCCAGAACAAGAGCTACAGGCTCTGTGTAGTGTCCAAACCTCTCTTTTGGGGGTTTCATGGAAACTCTAAAACAGGAAATAGACCCACATGTTTCTGAAAGAGCTAAAGATACTCCCCAGCCATCAGTGCTCAAGGATAAAAATGAGTAATTCAGCTTTTAGAAGATAATCCATGGGCTACAGGTGGAGAGAAATGTATTGGAAATTCTTTCAAGTGTAAGACTTCATTTCTGGAAATCCACCTAATTCCAGACTTGGCTTGTTGCTCAAAGCAGCAGACAGACAATTCCCACTGGTCACATTAGCAAGAATCCCTCAGCCACATTATTCTGAAATATTTACCTCTCCCAGCAGATCCTGTGTGAATCACACATCAGAGAACAAATCACTCCTGGCTGAGCCACATTTGCTGCTATCCAGCCTAGTTCCTTCTCCTTAAATTCCTCCTAGGCTTCAATGTTGTTCCATTCCTTACCCATTTCTATGCACATCCAATTAAAAGGAGAAATTAGGCTTTCCTCTGCAGATTTTCCTCTGAAATTTCTGTACAGCTTTCAAAAAATGAAAAGAATTACACATTTCCTGTGTCTAATAAAGGTCAGTACAGGTTATTTGACTGCAGGTGTACATTTTATTTTTTTTTTTTTTTAATTTTTTGCACATGTGTGTCTGCATCTCTCACACAGAACATCCCATTCCTGACCTATTTTCCTTACCCCTCTTTCACTGAAGTCATGGCAACTTCTCCTTAACCAACCCCAAGGGTTTAATCCTGTTCAATCACTTTTTTTGTGCTGTTCCACTCACCTCTGCTCTACAGTCTCTTTTCTCAATCTATCCAATGACTCCTTCAGGCTTTTTTTTTTTTTTTTTGCAATTTTCCCTCTTCTCTCTGAAGAAGTCATCCAGCAACAAAAATCTCCCTTTTTATTCACCTTGAGTGGTATAAATTAGCTCAGCACACAGCACCAGCTGTGAACTGAAAGCACCCAGAAGAAATGAAGTCAAGCTGATGCCTCTCAGAATTTGTGTGGAGCCTTTTAAAAAACCTGCACAGTTATATTCAGCTTTTCACTATTAATTAACTGTTCATCAAATGGGAACTACTGAGCACAAAATATTGAGAACCACTGCATGGTCTTGTAAAACAGACCCTCAACAGTGAGTTTTTGGCTACAAATTCATGTAACAAGTGAATGGTGATAAGCTCTTATCTCTTCCTCACAGAGCAGGCCAAAAGAAAACCAGTACCTGACTGGCAAAAACATTTTAAAAATTGAAAAAATTCCTCTGTCTACAGATTTCTTATCTCACTGGCCTTGGACTAAACTCTAGTCACAAAAATAGACATGAAAAGGAGCAGGGGCACAAGGAGTGAAGAATAACTTCCAGCCCAAAAGGGAAAAAAAGAAAGCTGCAAATGGACAGGAATTATGTGGGGAGGAGTCAGTGCTTTGTCCACATTTGCAGCTTTGGGTCTTCATAAAACATCCCTCTGCTGTAGCACTTGCAAATTACAGATTTATTAATTAAATCCAGATTCATTCTACTTGATCCATTTTTCATTTCTGAACTAAAACCTATGGACATGAGATATGAAATAATTAAAGAAGAGCTGTTGAAGGGATGTGGGGGAGGTATCAGGTTTTTTTTTTTTGCACCCAGAGGACAGCAGTGCCCCTGTTGCTGTTCCAAGGTTTGCACTGATGGATGTCCTGAAGCCTTTCCAGGAATTCCAGTGCAATATTTAATGACTTTCCTCAGGAAGTGCTCCTGACACAGCAAAGCCATATAAGAATATAGTGCAAAACAGAGATTTTTTTTTTTACAAAGTTCTTCCAGCCTGTGCTCACTATAATTTTTGCACAGTAAAAACACCTCTCCTGTGAGCATTTAATTCAATTTAAAATCCCAAGCAACCATCCTTTCTGCTAACACCCTGAATCTACAAAGCCATATTTGGAAATAAAAAGTGTCTAAATATTTGATTTTTCTTATGATGATGTTTTTTCAAGTGCCAAAAATAGACAGAGGCTTGATGAATTGTATGGAAATCTGTCCTTTACTCAGTATCCATGCTGAGACAGCCAAAAAACAGAGGAATGTGATTCCTGTTAAGTGATGTTTTCAGTGGCTTGTGCATCTCTAAAATCCCTCTCACCAAAACCCTTCACATTCCCAATTCCAAGACAGGGAATAAATGCAATGGACACATTCCTGGAAATAAAAGTCTCTTATTTACTTGGATATTTAAGGGATTGCAGAGGAATGACAAAATATGCCTTGGGAGAGCTCCATGTGATTTGTTGGCACATCCAGCCTTGCACATCTCNTTCCTGTGGTCAACCAGCAAGGAAAATAATTCCTGGGGTGGGAAACTGTCAAACATGGATGGGACATTTCAGCTTTTCCCATGGCAGGGGAATTATCAGCTTCAGGCAGCAAATGGCACCAGAAGTATCCTACTGTCATTTTCTAGGTTTAAAAGTTTGTGTAGATACTTCTTACTTTCATTTTTCTAGATTTAAAAGTTTGTGTAGACACTTCTTACTTTGATTTTTTATGGATTTAGAAGTTTGTGTAGATATTTCTTACTTTCATTTTTCTAGGTTTAAAAGTTTGTGTAGACACTTCTTACTTTCATTTTCTGGATTTAAAAGTTTGTGTAGACACTTCCCACTCTCAGTTTTCTAGATTTAAAGGTTTGTGTAGACACTTCTTACTTTCAATTTCTGGATTCAAAAGTTTGTGCAGACACTTCCTACTCTCAGTTTTCTAGATTCAAAAGTTTGAGTAAATACTTCCAACTTTGATTTTTCTGAATTTAAAAGTTTGTGTAGATATTTCTTACTTTGATTTTTCTAGATTTATAGATTCATGTAGACACTTCATACGTTCATTTTTCTGGATTTAAAAGTTTGTGTAAACAGTTTCTACTTTCATTTTCTAGATTTAAAAATTTGTGTAGATACTTCCTACTTTCATTTTTCTAGACTTAAAAGTTTGTGTAGACACTTCCTACTCTCAGTTTTCTAAATGTAAAAGTTTTTGTGGACTCTTCCCACTCTCAGTTTTCTAGATTTAAATTTTGTATAGATATTTGTAGAAGGCTGTACATAGCAACTCAGGAAAAAGGGGATGAGCTGATTTTATAATTCCATAAAATCAGATATAGCTGAAGGGAGGCCTTTCAATGGAGGGGTTTTGTACATANACTAAAAAATAAAAAAATTAAAAAGCTCCACAAAACAAAAGATTCACCATTTTTCAGTAAAATTGGATATCTAAACCAGCAGCTTCTAAAGAACATAATTTTTAAGCACCTCTTTCAGTTTCTGTGCATGTTTACCTACCATTAGTAGCAATAATAGCACTTCTAGAACTTTAACAATTGTGCAATTAAGGGATATTTTAAATAGATCATTTTTGTTACAAAAATTTAATTTCTGGCTTAGACACCACTGCAAGCCAAAACTTGACTGTATTTTAACACAGGAGCCAACCAAATGCTCCAAATTCCCAAAGCAGTAGAAAACCAGGAGAATTTGCAAACCTGAAGGTCATTTTTTTTTCCACTATCCATTCAGGAAGTTTTGTGTACAACAAGAAATGGAAAAATCAAAAACCACAGAAGTTCTTAGGGTCAAGCCCTCAATACATGAAAATCTGGCAGCATTTTGATAGGAAATGTAAAAATCAAAAACTGTGGAAGTTCTTCTACCTGGCTTAAGGTCCAGCCCTCAATACAGGAGGAGTTGGAAGCATTTTGATAGGAAATGTAAAAATCAAAAATTGTGCAAGTTCTTCCACCAGGTTTAGGGTCCAGCCCTCAACACAGGAAAATCTGGCAGCACTTGGACAGTCCCATTTGTTTTTTTCAGCTGAAGTCAGGTAAAATCAGTGATCCTGAGGGAGAGCTCTCAAGGCTGCAAACAAAACCACAATGTGACTCCTGCACTGGTTTGCAGCCTGAATGNAACAGGAAAAAACCTCTTTTTTTGACTTTGCAAGGGTTTGTGCCTTTTCCTTTTTGCTGAGAGCAGCCCCTTTTCTTTCTGCCCAGACAAAACCAATGTTTTTTCACACTAGGCTTTACTTGGAAAAGCTGAGGATGTGTCACCCCCTCCAGAGAGGGACAGGCCAACAAGCAGACCTCCTTTAAGAGAGCACCAAGCTGTTGCTACACAGCCAATAAAAAACTGAAAAAAAAAACTATTGAGGCTCCTCTTTCTGTCCAGCTCCCTTCCCAGGCACTGGAAAGCTCCAATTCCTGCTGCTGGTGACAGACAGCCCAGCACCTTTCCTCTCCTAGGAAAGCAGAAAAATGATGGAGCAGAGCATCTCCCCTCTGTTTCCCAAGCTGCAAATACACCCTCACCTACAGCCACAGCTCCATCCTGCTCTAATTTATCAGTATTTAGCAGCTGCCACTGTGAACTATTGAAAGTTTGGGCACTAAAAATGATGTGCCCTGCCTCAAAACTGATTATTACTTTTTTCTTAGAAAATCCTTAAACAGTTGGGGTAGGGAAAGGCCATAANTGGGAGAAAACAGGTCAAGTCTCTGGGAAATGTGGAAATTCAGGCTCTTNTCTGTCCTTTGGAACACAGCAACAGAGAGTTTGAAGAATAAAAAGGGAATTTTTATCAGTTTAGCTGCTTCCCTTAGAGACTGTACACACAGAATGTGGAACTTTTCAGGGCTGTGGCTTGCAAGGCCTTTTTTTGAGCAAAAATCCTTTAATCCCTTAATTTTGATCAGTTGTCAGTGCTGTCTGCTCACTCAAATGAAGCCTTAAAACACTAACAGGGAGAGATATTTCTAAGCAGGAAAAGAAGAAAAGAGTGTCCAAACTGCCAGATTTTGCTGCACCTCCAGCAGGATCAGCCCATTTTCACTGTGCAGCTTCAGAGAAATGATTATCAATTGCAGCCTCACAAAAATATTTAAAGTTTTGAAGTTTAATGAGGTTCTTTGGAGGAATACAGCACCTAGGACCTGCTGCAGGATTTGTCANTGACTCCTTTTTTTGGGTTGGTTGATTTGTTTTAAAATTAAAAATTTAAAATTAAAAGAGAAAAATTAAACTTTCACCCTCTGTGTGGGGCAGACAAAGGAGGGAGAGGGGGATGAATTATCAGAAGGGATAAGGGAGCAAGGGAACAGCATCCTCTGAGGAAGGGGAGCTGGAAAAGCTCATGGCACTGCCAGACACCCTCTGGCACCTCTGCCTGACTTGAGCCACAGCTTCAGGAGCTGCAGAAGCAGCCAAAGTTACAAATACCTCAGCAGAAAGGATGGAGTTTTGGTTTGCAATCCTCAGTCCAGCTGAGGGTTTGGATTTCCTTCCACTCATGAGTGAATAAGGGCTGAGCCTTACAGCTTAGCTAGTGGAAAAGACTCAGCAGCAACAGATAAAATAGAAATAATTCCTTCCCAAAGCCAGAAATGAAGATGTTTTGGGCCTGATGTATTCATTTACATATTTAAACCCAAATCCAACCTGTCCCNCCTGCTCCCAACCTCTGCTGGCACTCAGAGGATGCAAACCCTGTGTGAAATGAAGCACAGCACAGGGAACTCTCAGACTGGGAGCACTGGGGAATTACTGAGTCTCTCCTTGGCAGGCTGGGCTTAGTTAAACCCACCTGAAGGGACTGTGATTCCTCTANAGGGCAGTGGCAATGGGATGGGCTGTGAGAGGAGAGCTGCAGCATCAGCCTGACACTTCACAAAGGCAGGGCTGGGTTTCACCTGTAAACAAGCTCGCTCACAAAAAGCAAACAGGATTGCTGTGCACAANAATTACCACTCTAATCCACAGATTAACTCATCAGACAAAAAAAAAACCCACAATTTTTTCTTTTTTTTTTCCCCCACAGCCAACCCTTCACACAATAAATTGGTTTTATGTGGCCACAACTTAGAGGGATTTCAATGGCAGCCTTGGCACTGCTGGAGCAAAGTGAAGGTTCTGAATGGTTGTTGTGAAGAAATCTGAAACCTCCCCTTTCCCTACTCCAGGAATTCTCTTTACTATTTGTTTCAACAAGTTTACAATGAGTTTATGGCTCCTGGCAGCAGAATTTATAAAATAATAAAGCAGCATCAGGGGAACACCAGCTCTGGCTGAGGGAAATGACATTGCTGGTAACTGTTATCTCCAGACAAATTAGCTCCTCTAGTAATATTTACTTTGTATTAACTGCTCTGTGATCTGCTCTTTATACAGAAAACAACCCTGCTGTGCTTTTATGTCTGATNTTTAAGGCATATGATTTAATTATTATCTTAATTCCAATGAGTTGTTTCAAGGCAAAAATCAACCTTGATTTTTAATAAGGCTCATTCTTCCACTTTGAAACTAGTTTTTCATGGGTTGTTTTTTTCCTTTAATTTTGAAGCCATGCAATGTCACAACTACTCAAATCTCAGACAAGGCAAACACCTTCCTTAGCAGAAAGGGAGCACATTTATTTTCTGTGTGCAAAACTATGCAACTCCAGTTTTGCTTGGAAAGAGAAAGTAGATAAGTTTAGTATCTTTAGTTATTTTGGCCAGCAAACTGTTAGTGTTACAAAAATTTTGTGTGTGACACAATAAAGAAAGATCTTTCAAATAAATAACACATTATTTCATTTACTTTTTTTTTTTTATGTTTGTGATTTTAAAAGGTTTGGAATGTGTATTTTCAACTTTTTGTAGACAAGACTGTAAAAGCAGATAGAGAAAAGGCTAAATCTGATTATCCCTTCTAGTTTCATAATTTCCTCCTGACATAGCCAAAATCAGGTAGGGAAATAAGCCCCAAAATTGAAGGGTTTAAACCCACTTGATTGCAAGTTGAGCTACAGAATCTNGTTTAGCTTCATTTTCAGAGATTTCTGAGAAGGGATGTGCTTAAAATGGATTTGTATGGGCTTCAAAATAACACCAACACAGGAATTCAGGCAATCCAGAGATGAGCACTAGCACAAAACCCACAAAACCACAGAAATAGGAGAGAATNAAACTTTGTGCCCTGCACAGAATTGAGCTCAACATTTCCAACTTCTCTGGATAACTGAGTTACCATCAGTGGTAACTGAGTTGGGAATATTCTTGAAAAATCATTTAAATGCAGTGGGTAAATTGATTAATACTTGAGAATATATATTGTTCATTTATTCTACTAAGTCCTGATTCTCNTTATCCCAAAGCACCATAAGAGATTTTCTGCTAAAATAAAATGAAATTGTAGCATTAAGGGATGCCACCTGAGAAACTCTCTTTATTCTGAAACATTGGAGCAGATAGATTTTGATTTAAGATGTAATGTGTTCAGATTATTGAAAATTTTATCAGAAAATAAAATTTCAGTTTTACCCAGAGAATGCATGTGTCTCATATTGTTCAGGTTTAGTTCAGTTGAAGGGGGGAGTATTTTATTTTTAAATAAAACAGAATTATTTGCTGAAACAACTCATAAAGTCTGAATTTACTGATGTAGCAGGAAAAAGAGATTCAGGCTGACAATAGCATNATGTCCTAAGATTCAAGGAAATTATGTCATTGCAGAGTTCTCCCTTCAAGGAGTTTTAATTCCTGGTTCTTTAAAGTGTAGCTGTTTCTGTCCTGAACACAAAACAACCTCAGAATAAAAATAAAATTAATGGATCCTCAAGAAATTGTAGTAACCCAGAATTGTGTAACAGGCTTTGAACTGTGAAATCACTCAGAATTCAGAGTAACATTCCATTTCTCTGATTGGCTTAACACACACTACACCCTGCAAGGAACAAATGGGAGGCTACACTGCCCTGATTAAATATTTATAGGCAGAAAAAAGATGTCACCACCAAAGCAGATCATCTTTTGCAAACATCTGATTTCCTTCCCTTAGTCTAGCTAGNAATCATTGTCAGGGGGACAGGAGGGAGTTAAACTCTCCTGTTATTCTGGCTGAATAACTAACACTTACACAGTCCTTTAAAAAATAATGAGATCCAGAAGCCAGAGTATTAGTTAGCTGAAACAAGGATGAGGACACAGCTCTCAAACTCCTAAGGGAGGAAACATTTGGGGAAAAAAAAAACAAAAAAAAAAACAAAGAAAGGAAAAAAGGAATATTGTAAATCATCTTCTTTCTTTCACCTTTGCCTCCTCATTAGTATGGGTTGGAGGCTCTTTCCTCCAGCAGCAGGAGCCAAGCTCCCGAGCAAGTGGCACACTTTGTTCTGTGTCCTTTCAGGATATGGAATTCCTNTCCTTGTATCCCTAAAAAAAGAGTTAAAAACTCTCCTTCTGACTGTGGCTGGGTTAGAAAATTTCCAGCTGAACTCACATCCCTAAGTGCTATAGGGTTATGAGGTATGAAGGATTGAATCATTGCAAGGTANGGAACAGTCTGAACAAATATAAAGTTTTTGTGCACTTACTCCCAGAATTCCATCACTGGAGAAGTGGCATTCTGTAAAGAGACTTGACTGCAGTTGCTCATGTTAAGTTTTTGAAATTCCACACAGTTTTCTAGAACAGAACAGAAAAAAAAAAAAAAAAGAGTTTGCTATGTTGACATGCAAGTACAGTTCTTGTCCACATCCCAGTTTGTGCATTGGGAAAGCCCCCACTCCACACCACATTTTCTGGGTGGGTTAAAGGGTTTCTGGGGGCACTGAATGCCACAGCTGCTACTTCTGCAACACCAGGTTATGATAACCCAGAAAAACATCCATGAGGAATCTGCTACAACACTTGCCAAAGGCACAGGGCCAAAAAATCACCTGAGGCAGAAGAAAGAAATGTGGAGAAACTGAGGAATGGGCTGGGAATTACAACATGCCCCTACTGCAGCTGCTGGTTCCATGGCTTATGGCTACAAACAGCTTATGGAACATGGCCAGCCACAAACTCCCACTTTTTCCTGTAGGGCAAGTGGATATTTCCCCTGGCTCATCATGGTAATTATTATTGTTATTATCTCCAACACAAAGGCCAGAGCAGCTCAGCACTGTGGAGCAGTGATAATGCTGGCCAAGCTCCTCTGCAGGGCTGCCAGAGGTGATTCCAAAGCCTTCCACATCCACTGGGCCCAAAATCACCTCCCTGACTGCAAGNAAGGTTTCAGGCAGCTTTAGGTGTGCTCAAAGAACACAATAAATAATAAAGAACACAATAAAAAATAAATGGCCAGTTAGTGAAAACTATGAAATATATAACATAATGGGTGCTTGATTTGAAATTGGGCTGTATATATGGGATAAATGCTAAAACTTCAGGAATNTGGGAGCAAGAGGACTGGGATGAGATCCTCCCCATGGATGTTTGGGATCTACAGACTCACTAAGCAGAGAATTACAGATATAAATATCAATGGGAGGACAGATGCAGAGCCCTACCCCACAAACCCTGGTGAATACACCTCATCCTTCATGCAGGAGGCTGCTTTACATGCAGCAAGGATTATTTATGAGACTAAATTTCCAGAAGTAGCTTGATGAACATTATCCCTCAACATCTGGCATTTAAAAGAGCAAATCCAAAAGATCCACATTTAATATTTTTCCCTCTCCATTCAAACTCCTCCTGATTTCATTAGAGTGAAAGAGCAAGATTGCAACCTGTCATCAGGTCATTCTCTGCTGCAGAATTCACTCACTGTGTTCACAGAGAATAGATATGATTGCAAATGAGAGTCTTGGGATTTAGNCAGAGGATCTCACAGAATTGACAAACCCATGGTCTTTTTCTGCTGACATTCTATTCTAGAGGAGTAAATGCTTTACAGTGACCTAACCCAAAAAGGTCCAAGGCAGTTTCACCCCAGGTTTCCTTTTTCTTGCTGTGGAGGGATGAGATTGGCCCATTTCCACAGACTTTGCTGCACCAACAGCTTTGTTCAGGACACTTCAGTGTATGAATCAATCACTTGGGAGGATTTCTGTAGTGGAAATCTCTGCTGAGGTCATACCTGTATTCCATTCGTGGCCACAGGAAGCCCAGGGAAGCTCTGTAGTAAAGCAGTTGAACAAATAGAAGATAGCCCATGCTAAAATGATGATGTAATATACATTTAGGTGTGCCTCTATAACTTGGGTAGCATAGCCAATGCCTGGAGGAGCAAAAGAAAAAGTGAGGCAAAAGATTTCTGCTTTTCAGGCTGTCTTTGCTTACTTGTAAGTACATGTTAACTTCAATTTTGATACAATTTATTTCCTTTTACTTCGAATGGAATGCTTTCTCACAGTAGAACACAGAATTGTTACCTTCAAAGAGAGGGCAAACTTTCCTCCAGCATGTGATGCCTCCTTCACTTGTAAACTGTCCCAAGGCTGTCTCCAAGAAAAACACTGGGATTCCACAGCAAATGAAAAAGACCACGTAGGGGATGAGGAAAGCACCTGCAGGAGAAGATTGTGCTGGTCAGGATGAGCAGGGCTCCTCAGCAGCACAGTGAGGGTTTTCCCAGTACAGGAAAGCCAGAAAGAAACAGGGCAGGAAGGGTTTACTCTGCCCCAAATATCCAAAGTTAACCTGTAAGCCAGGGCCACAGACCAGATCAAAGCTCCTCAGCATAAAGTCAGCTCAGGGGTCTCTCAAAGACAGAAAAGATCCCAGCCATGCTCAGCACCATGCCAGTCTGCATCACCTTTNTTGCTTTTTTCAGGGGAAGTGTTACAGATATTAAATGTGAGAAATCCTTTTCTTGTTCTTTATATGAGCCTGATGATAAGGATTGTGGAAAGGCAAAAACAAACTTCAGAACTACCTACAAGGACAGCAAAGCAGAGCCTGGCTTTATCAGCCAGAAATATTGATGTGAAATCCTAGCAACATAAAAAAGCATCAACTTTTTTGTTGGATGCTGTCAGTAAAGTCCAGCACAGGTAGTGAACCACAGCCAAACCCAAACAAGGCACACCCACACCCTGTGCTTCAGTCACCTTGGTTAGAAAGTTGAGACAGCTACATCCACCTGCTCTGACTGGCAGTGCTTTCATCTCATCCAGGAGTCTCTTCCCTCAGCCAGGAAATTTCCCTAGAGATGAACCCCAGGTGCCTCTCCAGCAATCCACAGCCATTCCATAAAGAGTGGAGTACTTGCATGGCTTCTCTGGACTATTTAGTGGCCAGTATCAAATTTCCTTGGCCCTCTCATACACACAATCATAGTGAGTTTAACCTGGCAACTTGTGGAAATCCAAAGTGTCAGCTTGGGCTGTTTTTCCAGCACTGCTCCAACAAGCATAAATTAGGAGCATTGGAAAAACATCAGGATTCCCAGCTTGCAAAAAGATCATATTCCAAGAAATACCTAATTCTAAACACACAAAGAAATTAATTTTCCTCAAAAGCTGANCATCCATAACCTAAAATTATGGATGTTATTCCTGTTATGAATTGGAGTAGGTGCCAGAGAGGTCACACCTCCCAAGTTCCAAACTACAGCTTCTAGATTTGTTCTGTAAAAAGCAATTTATTTCACAACTAGCTCAGATATTTCTCTAGCACACACCAAGGGGTTGGATGCATCACATTTAAGCACTAAAAACAAATTCTGGTCTAATTCCAGCAGGGNGTTACAAAGCCACAGGTTGTAGACTGAGCCTTCATTGACTAAAACTGGTCAATGGCAAATGTCTCATGGTGCCAGGACATTTCCAATTCCACTTATTCTATTCTTAAAGAATACAGGGGTGATTAAATATGATATTTAGGTAATTACTTTTTCATCAAATCACCCAAAACAATGATCAAAATTCTTTCTACCTCATGTTACAGCCTTAAAAATTACAGCATCACCTTTAGACAAACTGGCACACACCTACAAATGGGCACCTAAAGGTGGCTGTAGGAATCAAAAAATTACACACCAAATACACATTCCTGTCATTTCCTCTGCCAGAAGTTCTCTGGGAACACTCTGACCATCAACAAGAAAGGGTTGTGTGTATGGTATACAGCATGTGAATATTCAGGATTTGGTAGCAGCATTCTCTAAAGAGCTGAACTCTTGTTACCTAAGTTTGGCCAAAATACAGAGATGTAAGCAGAGGAATTTCNAATGATAAACACAACTTGCCCAGCAGGATTTGTCTTGTAGAAACAGCACATGAAATGGGCTAAAAAACCATCCCTGAGTTCAGATAAGGAGGGACAAGGAATGGAAATCTGGCACAGCAAACAAACCCATCAAAAAGCAGATCAGTGCTTATCACAGCCCTGGACATCCTATTTTTCTTCCAGCCTCTGTGTTTACACTGCCACTGACTCAGGCCTTAAGTGGGGAGAATGTTGAACCCAGTCCACCGAATTCTAAACTGAGTTTGTAATTTACTTTTCTTTCTTAATTGCTGCCCAAGTCACAGCTGATGTGCTTATTCTCACTGTCATTTATCTTATACAGTTTATAGTTGGCTAGAACCAATACATGCCACATGTTATACTCCTCTAGGAGTTGAGTCTGTTCTTTTCTCTCNCAAATAACAATTATATTTTATATTTATTAGAGCTTTTGAGTAACCTGCAGTTTTACATCTTTCCCTATCTTGCTGTAGGAATTGGGGAAGTACTGAGGGGGAAAAAAAGAACATTGAGGTATAAAAAAATTCATGTGACAAAGAAAATATATTTAGTCTTTGTGGCATTATTAGGAAAAAAAGTATTAATCCTCTCCAAAGTACACTGCTGTGACAAATAGAGTGGTGCCTCCTTTTCTGTGTCAGACAAACTTGGNTGAGTATGCCTGGGTGTGTATTCACATGCAGAAGACAGCGTGTGCTACTATAACAGAACGCTGGCTTCTCCTGCATGAAAAATGCTACTGGAGAAAATGTATCCACGNACTAAGGCAACAGAAACTTGTAAAAATAAACCACACGGTGTTTGGAGAGAAGGAAAGAGCAACACAACGATTTTTCTTAGNTGTCAGATGTTTAATGCTAGCCTGTCTGCACATGCAATCCTGACCACGGATCTCCTACTAGTGCCATAAATCACTGCAAGGCACTCTTAACTGCTTCATTCCCGTGTCCAATTCCCGTGGAAATCCACACGTGATGCCATCTTACCTCCTCCATTCTTGTAGCACAGGTAAGGGAACCTCCAGACGTTTCCCAGCCCAATAATCTCCCCTGCCACAGANAGCACAAATTCGACCTTATTGTTCCAGTGACCTCTTTCATGAACTTTCTTATCGTTGCTGTGGACAAGGTTGGTACTTGAGGCTTCTGGGTCCAAAGCATCTTCTGGCTTGCCATTAATTATAGGAATAGTCTTTTCAGCTGTCATGACTTTTCAGCCTAGTGGAGAACAAAAGAAAAACACGCAGGTGAGTTGAGACACTTGCTGGTACTGATCTCCAGCGACTGAAATCTCCCGGGGTGGCATTGGCTTCTTGTTACCCGTGGAAATCTGCGGGTGAGAAACTCGACAGGGCTGGAAAAGTTGTAAAGCAGGGGAAAAGGAAAAGAGAGCGGTGGGGGAAAGAGAGCAAAGGAAGAGTGGAGACAGGTAAGTTCCAAGCAGAGAGGGAAGCCTTTCAAAAATCCCTCCCCCGGCAAGCATCCCAGGCTGGCTGACCTACCAGAGGACAGGGATGCGCTGCACCTTCCAGGAGCACCCTGAGCTGTGCTGGGGGCTGTGCTGGGGGCCGGATCGGCCGTGGCCTGCCCGAGGAGCTCCGGGTTACTCACCCAGGCTGTGCCCGTGCCTGCGCAGGGACGGGGCCGGGCTGCGCTGGGCGCTGCCTGCGCTGGGCGCTGCCTGCGCTGCCTGCGCTGGGCGCTGCTGCGGGCGGATCCGCGGTGCGGGGAGGAGCGCTGGGGGTCCCGGCGGCCGGGGAGCCTCGTCCTGTCCTGCCCTGCGCTGCTGCCGGCCCGCCGGGGCTGTGCAGGATGCTGCCCGCGCTCTGGAGCCGGAATTTGCAAATGCTCAGCCCTCCCCGCAGCGATGGTTTAACACCCGCCTCCCCCCTCCGCCCACCTCAGGCTGTCCCGCCGGCTCCCCCCTCCTCCTCTTCCTCCTCCTCCTCCTCCTCCTCCTTCTCC
>OAMK01000743.1:513005-532466 GCA_900205225.1 Saxicola maurus maurus | reverse complement strand
GATCCCAGAATAAGCCATGGAATTCTGCACTCAAATCATCCCAGAATAAGCCATGGAATTCTGCACTCAAAGGATCCCAGAATAAGCCATGGAATCCTGCACTCAAATCATCCCAGAATAAACCAGGGAATTCTGCACTCAGAGGATCCCAGAATAAGCCATGGAATTCTGCACTCCAAGGATCCCAGAATAAACCATGGAATTCTGCACTCAATGGATCCCAGAATAAACCATGGAATTCTGCACTCAGAGGATCCCAGAATAAACCATGGAATTCTGCACTCAGAGGATCCCAGAATAAGCCATGGAATTCTGCACTCAGAGGATCCCAGAATAAACCATGGAATTCTGCACTCAGAGGATCCCAGAATAAACCATGGAATTCTGCACTCCAAGGATCCCAGAATACAGATGTTGGAAGGGAGCTCCAAGGTCAAGTCCCAGCTGTGCCCAGTTCCCCCCTTGTCCCCAGCCCAGAGCTCTGNGTGCCACATCCAGGAACTCTTTGGGCACCTCCAAACCTCCCTGGGCAGTTCCAGCCCCTGAACACCCTTCCCATGGGAAATTCCTGCTGCTGTCCCACCTGGCCCAGCCTGAGCTGCTCCCTCTCCTCCTGTCCCTGTTCCTGAGAGCAGATCCCAAATCTCCCCCTCCTGTCAGGGAGTTGTGCAGAGCCAGAAATTCCCCCTGATCCCCTTTTCTCCAGGCTGAGCCCCTTTCCAGCTCCCTCAGCCCCTGCCAGGACTGACCCCCTGCCCCTTGCCCAGGGTCACCTTTCTCAGGAACTCAACAATCTTAGGAAAAATACTGAGGCAATTAAAAACCATTAGGTATAAAGCAAAACTTAATTAATTTTTCTATTCAAAAATCCATTAAATTATTTTTTGCTATTTGAAATAGGGAATATATGGTGCAAGATGCTGGTTCCTGAAATTCNTTAATATTTCTCTGTGGTGATCCTCATTTCATTGACCATGCTTTTGAGAGGACATTAAATAGAATAAATATTCTGTACAGGATAAATAAACTTTTAATATGCCAGACTTTTTTTTTTTTGTGGGGGGACAGGGGGGTGCAGTAATATTAATAATTCAAGCCATCACAGTACTTGATTAAGCCTCTAGGAATTTCAAATTATTTGTTAGGTAGCTGAAGTACTCCTTCAGAATATCTATTTCTGTTTAAGAACCTTAAGATTCAAATGTCTGGTGTTTCTCTTGCTCACTCAAAAAGATTGAAAGATGAATTTGCTGTTATTCAAGCATATAGAAACCTGCTGGAGAAAAGAAAAAAATGTGAAAATATAGTAGGCATGGGCATAGATAAACTTTTAGTAATAATTTGTGTTTGGGGTAAAATAATGCATTTATAGTGTGAGTCTCTTCTCCAGAACTGAATTCCTGATATTACAGCTTTATGATGATTAAAGCAACAGAGTGAATAAAAGTGAAATAAGGTCTGGGAGGATCCAGCACTTTGGATTTCAGTGTAAATGAGAAAATTAGAAACCTAATAGGAAGCATAGCTTGGGAACATGTTTACTGGTTTTGTTGGCTTTTTTTTTTTTTTCCTGTTGAAATTCCTCCAGTTTTTAATCACCCTGTAAATCTTCTCCAAGCAGGGTAATTAGTGAGGGCACTGAACCCTGAGGGAGGCAGGCTGCAGTCACACATCTCCAGAGGGATAATCATTCCCATTGATTATTTGCTGTGCCACCCTTGATTTCAATGCTGCACCATTGTCTTCATCCACATCTAAGTTTAATAGAAAATGACAAATTGAACTAATTTGCACCTAAATAGCTTTGTAGAACTGCTTTTTTATTTCCCCAAAAATGTGCAGCACAGGTATTAAGACTCACTTAGCTTTCAAAGCACAGCCCAGGAGTTGTAAACACCTTGGTGAGAAAACTCTGACAGGTGAATAATGTGAGTACATCCTCCCCCAGGAAAGGCATTTGCAGGGTGTTGAAAGTCTGGTGCTTCACACTCCTGCTTGAAAAGCAAAACTTGGGTTTCTCTTAGGAGTACAACCCATGCAGGAATAATGCATTAAACTATTTCAAAATATGGGGCAGTGATCCCANAACTCTGCACTATAAAGAGTTTTCCTGCTGTAATCAGAATGGGATGCAAATCAACTCCTTGGTGATATTTTTAAAGGTTCTGGTGGCTGAAATTCAGGTTTGATTGGCTGAATTTTGTTAAGAGATGCTAATAAAACATTTTTGCTTCTTCCAGTCCAGAGTGACAGTGCTGGGATTTTTTAATTTATAGCATCATTTTAAAAAATGCAAAATTCTCTGACAGAGACAACTCTGCTATTCCTATGAAGCTGATACCTTCCCATCCCCCAGAACACAGCTAAATTATNAAATATAGCTTGAATATATAAATAAACATATTTCTATAACATCTGTAGAAACATGGGAAGTATTAATACTGATCTGGCCTNGGTGTTTCATATTTCCAGCAGGAATTAATTCCATTTTTATTCTCTTTATAAGTTGGTATTAGAACTTTGCAAAGGTCTGAATAAGTTCTTTAACACTGAAGTGTTTTCACGGGTTTCTTCTTCAGGGATGGAAAGTTTCTTTTTTTTTCTTCTATGGCCAACCAGGAATTTTCTGTACTTTTTTTCCCCTGAAACAGGAGGGCTGCAAAATGCAAATGCCATCAAGCTGTCAGCTCAGTCCCTGCTCCATGAGGATTGCACATCCTGTCCACGTCCAGCAGGGATGGAATCTGCACACTGAGGACTCTGTTCAGCCCTTCCCTGGGCTTGCTGTGACCCCCAGCACCTGCCAAGGTTTGGTTCCCCCTGCTCCCAATCCCTCTCCTGAATTCCCCTGGCAGGTTCATCACAGGACAAGTGGCTCAATTCCTCCTTGCTAAAATGTCTCTCTCGTTATAAGCACACAACAGAGTCAGAACAAGTGCATTAATACCTTGACATCTCTCTTGTTTAGGAGATGGAGCTATGCAAGCAAAATATAAAATAAATATTTCACAGGGGCAGTTAAGAGGCAGAGTGTGTAAGACATGAAACTTCCGTTGAGCTCCTTCCAGAGACTTTTAAAAACATCCTTCTTCCTCTACCAACATATTTAACTTGTTCCTCCCCTCTGTGTTTGTTGGGGATTTTGCATAATGCAGTGTCACTAGAAACTTTCTGTCTAGCTGAATTAAGAACCACCAAAAGTCTCTCTAGAATGGAGTTCCTGCGTGAAACTGAAAGGACTAAGTGGCTGAATAACTTTTTTTAATTAAAAAAAAAAAAAAAAGGGGGGGGATATGGCCAGTTGCTTTGGAAAAAAAGGCCATTCACTTGCCAGAGGACTTGGAGACCTCCAGACCACCCAGAAGGCAGGGACTCTGCCAAATCAAATCCCCAAGGACATCATGCAGAAAGGGCTGCACTTGGCTCCCAGCACTGTTGGGATTTTACCTTTTATCCTTCAGTGTTTAGAGCCATAAAGGGGATCTTGCAGCTGAACTTTGTATTTTATCATTAATAAGTCCCACCTGTCTGAAAAAATGGGTGAGAGCAGAAGCAGAGATGAGGTGATCACTGGGAAAATCAGTTTAGCAGGGAATGGGAATGGCAGGAAGGCTGAGATTTCCTGCTCCAGGGTGCCCTGGCCCTACACAGCACCCAGGGGAAGCAGGTGGAAGAAGAGGCCACAAGAACAGAGACTTTTGTACCANACAGGGACATCACTGGTGCCACTCAGTGAATTTTGGGAGCTGACACATGAAGTCACCCAGAGCTGAGACTCCTGCTTGGGGTTTTGCACTTGTCACCCCTGAATTTCCTCCTTGTTGAGTCTGAGCAGAATGGGAAAGCAGCAGCTGGCACTGGGTGTGGAGTTCAGAGTTACACACTAAAGAACTGCAGGATGACAAATAAATGAAAAATATAAAAGCTAAAATCCTAAGGCATCAATTTGGAATTTTAGAATTTTGGAAGCTAACACATGAAGTCACNCAGAGCTGAGACTCCTGCTTGGGGTTTTGCATTTGTCANCCCTGAATTTCCACCTATANCATTACTCTGTCTCTAATTCCCTTNAATACAAATAAAGCAAAGCAAATGATGAATATTTGTCAGGTTTTAGAGATATTTGTAGTGAAAGCAGTTGCACAGTTAATAAATGGGGCAAGAGCACTGCCAGGAATGTTGCAGGGTAAATAAAGGTGGCAGTGGTTGTTCTGGGAATGTCTTCAGAGTTCCTGTTTTAAAATCAATATTAAATTGAGGAATATTAGAGTGATGCCTTGTAAGGGCTACCTGAAAACAGAGGCCAGACAGAATTAAAGCAAGAAAAGCAGTTCTATTTATTGAAGGCCCTTCAGGTACATTTGGGGCAGACAAAATGGACCCAGGTCCCAGGTTTTCACACTGTGATAAGTTTGGTCCATTTGCATATTGGGGTTAATCTCCCAATTCCAGCTCCAGGTAATGAAGTCATTCACCCCAAGTTTGCTCCCCCCAATTCACTCTTGTTCCCATCTCTGGGGTCTGGGGCAGTGAGGTGTCCTTGATTGCCAGGCTGGAGAGGAATTGTTGTGTCTGAGCAGAATGGGAAAGCAGCAGCTGGCACTGGCTGTGGAGTTCAGAGTTACACACTAAAGAACTGCAGGATGGCAAATACATGGAAAATATAAAAGNTAAAATCCTAAGGCACCAAGAGCATAGTNCACACTTGCAGTTTAAGATGTGACAATCAGATAAAAATCTGTGTCACATTTATAAATGAGCATTCCATTCTCANGAGCTCATTCCCAAAGAGCATTGGGGAAATATTTGAGTTTGCATGGACAGGTAATGCAGTCTGACTGGTGAGACAGGGAAGCAGAGCCTGGCACTGCTGGGATTGTGTGACAGCACCTGCTCAGCAGCACCAACCTGCCAAATACCAGGGAACCTTCATTATTTCAATTTGTGTTGGAGTAAGAGCAGTAACCAGCCATGAGAACACCACAAAAATGCAATCTGAGTGATTTGTAGGTGCTGGTGATAACTCAGAATTACAAATTCTTTTATTCTACTTGAAAAATGTAACTGCAGAGTAGCTGGAGGCACAACAAGGTCCTGGCAGGGAAATTCACTGCTCTGAGGGATGGCTGTGGCCTCCTCCTTCTGCAGAATCACATCAGGAGCCAGCCCAGGCTTCCACTGAGACAAAATTATAAGTCCTCCCAGAAATATTCCTGGAAGTTTTCCAAAACTGAAAACATTCCTCCCTCAAGTTTGTTATTTGAATGTTCTATTTATATACTGAAGTGTTAAAATAATTAATTTTTTTGGCCAGACTATGATAATCTCTTGTGACAACCTAAGTGGGTAGCACTGCCATACTATTTTTTCCTGGTAATTATTTGAGTTCTAGACCAAAATCCTATTCCAGTTAAGAAATGCAGGTGTAAGAGAGGTANAAATTCAAGAATTTGTCACAGGTGGGGTAATATGTCACTGGCAAGTTGTGCTTTTATTTGACTGCAGGGTTTTTGCAGCCCCAAATTTAGATTTTCATTCATAAGTTAATACTTTTTTTTTTCTTCAGGAGTAAGTTCCAGCATAATGTTTCTGAATGCAGAGAAAACCTGACCACCCCCCAAAAACCAAGGAGGACAGAAAGATTAAACCTTTGTGTGAGGTAGATAGGAAATAATTTAGAAAATATTTTAAAAGNTATAATTTGGGAGAGGTTTGATATTTTTTCAAGTACATACATTATTTTTTTTTACAGTATTTGTTGAGTTGACTTGTCAAACTTATTTTTTGCTGCTCTTGATCCTAAACTATTAACTGTAGTCTGAGCATTCAGTAGAATAATCATTGAGTAAGATAGAGAAATGTTTTCCCAATATTTTTGTAAGATATATGATGAGCAAAAAGAAAGCTTTGTAGACCAAAGATATTCATAAATTGAGGCAGATTTGTGCCATTTCAGAGAAGATCCTAAATGAGGGCCCCTGTATTTTACACAGTGGAGCTCTGCAGGATTTTGAGGAGACTGAGCAGTCCAATAAACAAAAAGATTGTAAATTATTGTCAAATTATTCTTTTTTTTTTTTTTTTTTTTTTTTTTTTTTTTAATACAGAGGTGTTAAAAAGAGTGTCCCAAGAGTTCCTACATCACAGAAGGACTTGTGGATTTTGGGTGAGGTAATACTTTCAGAAAATAAAATTTCATTCTTAAAGACATTTTGTTCTGTCATTGAGGCTTTCAGCAGGATAATACAATTATTTGAGGGATATGTAATATGTAATATTCCTCTATTACAGCCACAAAGTTAATTTTTGTCACAGCAACATTGATTCTATCTCTTGTATCTGTTTTTTTCACAGGATCACAGAATAATCAGGCTTTTTCTTCTTTTTTTCTTTCTCTGTTCCAAGATGATTTACAAGGAAAATCTGCTCTCTCCTTCACTTTCAAAAGGCAATNAAGCTTCTTTGGATGTTAATTTTGCACAGGTGTAAAACTCCACGAGAAATTAGGAAAGGTTTTCTTCACAGCATCAGGAGGTTGGAATAATTTAGAGAAAGAAATTATATTGCAGAAATGACTTGCACAAAGCATACTTTACTTCAAAACATATTAAATTGCCTTTATAGATGCAAGTACTAATTCCAGTGTTATTTAGTGCCAAACCAGGTGCTTTGGGTAGGACTAGGAAAAAAACAAGTCACTCAGCTCTAATTGCTGAAAATTCTTCTTGCACAATTTAAAAAGCCCCAAAGACCAAACTGTTATTTGAAAACTGAAAACATTTGATTATTCAACTGGATAAATTATCTCAGAGTGAGACAAGGCTGGGATGGAGTGCAGATATTACCCAAACTCCCTGAGAGCTGCCAATGACCATTCCATTAACTCAATTGTGCTGCTCATTCTCAACCATCCAGTTCATTTTTCCTTTTCTTTCCACTTGATGTAGTGGAGATCACAGCCCTCCAACATGTGCAATTTAAGTTTTGCAGGGCTGATGACAAGTTGAAATTGAAAGTAGTTTTGTAAAATTGTGAGTGTCAGTGCAGACAGAACAGAACAATGTAATTAACTGCAGAGCAAGTCATTAAAGAGAGAGGAGAAATGAAACTGCAAATCAGCTGCAAAGGCAGACTCTGAACTTCTGGCATCACAAATTGCTAATTCATTATCAGCATTGTTGTTAGCAGCCCTCTGAAATATTTGGCAACCTTTGATTTTAGAAATGGAACTTTGGAAGTTTGAGAAACTCAGAAAAAGACTCAAAATGTACCTTTTCTTTTTGCTCAATTGAAGCAGGGTCATCCAGATGAGGTTTTCTATTTGAACACAGCAGCTGTGCCCTTCAGACAATCATAATTCAGACAATTCATAAATTCACAGAAAGTCTCTACAAACTGCATGAAGCAAATCCATAAATATGGTANGGAAAGTGTTTTGAGCCATCACAGGCAGAAATTTTTTAACCAGAATCTGCAATTGCTTCTAAAGTAATGAGCATGTAATGCTAGAGCAGTAATTATTATTATTTTTTAATTTCTGGAAATGAACAGAAAGCAAACAAAACCAAATTGTTTGGGTTCCTCATTAGAAAAAAAAAAAAAAAAATTAAAACTATTGGGTTTGACCATAGATAGTTCCAGTCAATAAAGTGCTTTTGAAGGATGGGAAATAAGGGACCACTCCAGCAGAGTTTAGGGCCTTCTCCATGAGCAGAAAATTGGGAATTCCAGCACCTGCAAGAGGATCCTGTGATGATGGATTTGCAGAACCCATATTTATTATTATTATCCTTACTCCTCTCCCAGTCAGGAATTCTAGGATTCTGTAAGCAGGANGATTTGTACAGCCTGCTATTTTTACTGAAATTTATTAGGAAATTAAGTCTGAAATGAGTATTAGAATAAATAGTATTTTCTTGCAAATATTCCCACTGTCCCATTAGTTACTGGGGACAGGAAGAAAACCACTCAGATTTTCCCTCAATTACTTTAANCCTGGTGTATATTTTATCTATAAAACTCCTCCCTTTGCATCAGCTGGAGAGCAAATACTTTAAGGCCCAAGGAAAAGCTGAACAAGAAAAAAAAAATTCAAGAAAAATGGGAATGATCTGTCAAGTAAAACAAAGCTTTTTCAAGAGCTCCTTCTTAATTTCTTTATTCTGATCCAAGCAGATGAAATGGCAATTTTAAGAGTTAGAAAAGAGTGACAACAACAGCAACTGCTCCATGAACCAGGGGCAAAGAAAGCCTGACCTCAATCTTTATTTTTAAATGTATTTTTTTACCTGTGTGNTGTTCACATAAAACATATATTTGTTTTTATATTATTTATTTTTATATTATTTATTTTTATTTTATTTATAGTGCCTGTTTGGGCTATTTTTAAAAGCCCATCTATCTCTGTTCAGCAATGAAAAACAAGTGTGATTCAAGAGTGCTCCAACAGAGGTCTTATTCTTTAGGGAAATCAGATTGAGTATGGACTTGAATAAATTCAGGTTGCAGCTCCAGCAGCCTGTGGGTGTCTGTGAATGGCTCATTTTGTATTCCAGACACACTGGGAGCTACAAATGCCAACCACCAGAGCTGCACTGCACAGATCAGGCTCTTTCTCCATCTTAAAGCAACGAGCTCCTTTCTGAAAACACACTGAAAAATCCTCTGAGGGCAGAGGGCTTTAATTTGGGAATTTTTTCCTCATCTCATGCTGGAGGTGTTTTCTGATTTCAACANCAATGCTGTCCAAAGGTGAGGCTGTGAACAAGGAGAAGCAGAGCTGAAATGGGGGAGAAGAACTGGAGTTTATGTTTTGGCAGAGAAGAGCTTGCTGCTGTGATCTGTCATTTGGGTCATTTCCCCTTCAAAGTGGGAACTGAAATNAGTTTTGCTGAGATTTCCTGTGATTTTTTTGCTGAGTTTTGGAGTTATTTCACCCCACACTCATCCAGATTTCGTGGTCCCCCACTCTGCCCATCACCTGCCCACGAATCAAACAGAGGCACTTCCCCAGCAGCAAACCTGGGCTGGGTTTCAGCACAAAAGCAGCAAAATGACCCTGATTTATGTGAGCACTGGGCATCCTGTGGCTCCTTGTTTCCAAGGAAACAACTGTGATGCTGAGCACATCCTCTCCCATCAGGAACTGCAGGAGGCTTTGGGGATTTTTTTTTTTTTTTCCCCCCTCCGAGAATTTTTTTAAGACATCAATCTGAAATAATTTGCTGCACTTGATTGGCATTGATTTCTATTTACAAATATGTAATTCTTCCCAGGGGTGGAGGAGATTATCTGAATCTACACTGAAATGAACTGCAGGAAATACATGGCACAGGCAAATTAATTTAATTATGTTTGGATGGGATTATTGCAGTTTGCAGGGGAACAGAGATGTTACACAATTGTGATCCCTAGATGGAGCTTTTACTTTGATTCTTTGGAGGCATAATTTGCATTATGGCTGATTTGCCATTTAATAAGAAATCAGAGATTGACAAATCAGCTGTTTCCAGTGATCATGTCTGAAGGGGAAAAAATGGGAACAAATCTCAAAGAGGGAAATGGTGGATTGGTAAAATAAAGAAAAAAAGGATTTACAGATTTACAGGAGCTACAGAAAACCCTTCAGTACAATGANAAGGGATTCCTGAAGGATGCTCCTTCCCTCCTTGTGAGAGACCTGGACTTTTACAGGGCAGTTTTTATGGCATCAAAACTTGTTAAATAGGGCTGGAGAATTGCAGGAGTTTGGATTCCAGCTTGAATTCACATTCTAAGTCATGGACTNCAAGTTCTCATTTCTTTGTTTCTTTGTGTCAACAACATCACTACAATAAATGACATTATTAAATCCCCCACAAAGTATCAAATTAANCTCTAATTAAAGTGAAGAAATCCACTGCAACAGAAATTGGAAGTGCAAATAACCCTTATTAAATCTATAAATCCAAAATGATACAAATTCAGGTAATCTCTAATGTCTATTTATTTAATGTCTATTAAATTTAATCTAAACACACCTAATTTGTCGTGCTGAGGAAAGAGAATCAGCATTCAAGTAGGCAATTTACTTAAATCATTCAGTCCTGAGAAAAAAAAAATCCCTCACCAAGCTGTTGTGATGAGTTATAAAATTTTTTCCAGAAAAAAAACCAAAAAACTCTTTATTGTGTGCTGTTCAAAAGCACAGAAATATTCACACATTCCTCAAAAGGAATATAGATCCTTTATTTTCCTTTTGGAAAATATCTCTGTGGAGGTTTTCAGATAAAAATATTACTCCAGCTTCAATCAACTGGTTTTACTGGAGGTTGAAGTGAGCCCTTGCAGTAGGGACTCCCTGAAATCCAATTGAGCTACAAAATATTTGAAAAATTCCTCATGAATGGAAATTAAAATTAAGAGCATTTTTTCAAGTTGCAACTGCCAACTGATTGTTTGATCAGATTAAAAAGCAAACAGGTGGAATTTCTGTGGTTTTTTACACAAATTAAGGAAATTTTAAGGCCAAACCCAAGGCCATGGTGAGCTCCAGACTCTGATTGCTCTGTTAGAAAGGGTTGATGGGCTTTTACTCTGAATTCTTTCCTATGCAAATCTCTATTAAAATAGAATAAAAAAGGGACCAGAAATACCATTTACATTTATATCACACATATAATAATTTAATTGAAAGAGGAAATTTATTTTATGCAGCAGCATGACAAGCAGAAATCCCTTCAAAGTTTGAAACTCTTTTCCAGTTTTTTTTTTTTTCTGCTTAAAAATTTAAAAACTGGTACTTGCAAGTTGAAACCTCCACAGGAAACCTCAGGGGGTTTAGGATAAAGTGTTTCCACTCAAAATTGATTTGGGGAGGAAAAATTTCAACTTAAAATGAAATTTAAACTTTCTTTATCTGTCCCTGCACAGTGTAATATTAAAAAGTAATTATTTAATTTAGAAGATCTCATGCATGGATGTAACACAGTAAAAATAAAACTTGAGAAATTAAAAATCTCCTCCTCCTGGGAATGATATTTTGCTTTAGCTTCCACCTTCTGATATCCAAGTGTACTTAAATTTAGAAGGAATAAAACACTATCCTGATTGTTGTAATCCAAAATGTCCCTTATTAACCAACAAACACAGAACTGTTGCAAAAATCAACATTTTAAAACAGAACATCTGATCTTAGATCTGATTGAACTTATCAAATACTGAGTAACTCCTGGTTCAGTCTTGAAAGACAACAATTAGCCCAGATTTACAATATCACCACTAAAAAATTATTTTCACTCCGGTTTTAAAGAAAACCCTCTGTCAAAAATATTCTTATCTTGCTTGTTATCCTGAGTGGGCTTTGATCTCTAAAATACCCAGTGCTGGGAACTGAATTTTAAAGCACAGATTATGGATAGACAAGNAAACAGTGCTGAAAAGCAATTTTCCCTTTAAAAATCCACATTTTTTGGGCATTGGTCTTGCCTGAAAGCTGCTAATCCATTTCCTCTGTGTGTTCAATGCTGTTTTCTTGAACGTGAATGCATTAGAAAATAATTCACTTTTGGTCTTCCTTACAATATTTCCCCCTTTGTAAACATTTCAAAATGTATTTTCTGTTCTATTTGCACCTTCCAAAGGTCAAAAAGCCAAACCCCTGATTTTCCAGGCTTAAAAATGATCCCTCTTTCAAGATTTTTGTATCTGTTAGATCTAAATCTGGACATGGCCAGCTTCATTTTAAATGTGAGGAAAGCCCAGGAATATAAATCAATTTGTACTCCAAATAATTTCAGAATTCAGGAGAAGGTTTTTGCTTTGGGATCACTTTTGAAGCATCACTGGAGTAATTTATTGGAGTAAAGCTGAAGGGTTGTGCTTTTTCTGAACCCTTCAAACCCTAAATTACATTTTAAATTTGGAAAACTCTGCTTTTTGACAGGAAATCCTCATGAATCACAAAGAGCAGACAGACTTAGAATGTTCTTTGGAAATCTGGAGAGTGCAGAAAGGAACTTTGCTGATGGCAATTAGCACAAATCATTGAGGTGCCTCCTGCCCAAAATTCCAGCAACACCTGGGCAGCAAGAGTGGCTTCAGAGGTGTTATCCAGGAGGAAACAGATTCACCTGGGAAGCTGTGGATTTATTTAGAAGCAGAATCTTTTTCCCAGCACAATTTTGGGAAGCTGGGGATTCGGTTGAGTGCCTCTCATTAGACTTTGTGATGGTCTAGGGTGACACTATGTGGCTAATCTGAGCACTGAAACATCAATTGCAAGTCAGCTCTTGGAATNATTTGGGAAGAAAATTATCTCACCTCCTGATTAAAATCCTGAGCAGGCAAATTTGGAGCTTGTCAGGTTAGTGGAGTGTGTCATGGAGTGGTGAGAGTGTCTGAGCTGTTCTCAACTCAAACCTGCACAGAGAACCACCTGACATAAAACAAGGGAATGATCACACTGGGAATGCCTTTACTCTGCCTTGAAAAGGACAGAAGAGTTTGGCTATGGGATGATAGAAAGTGAAAAATGATTTATGGAATNTCTTTGTCAAGATAAATCTCTTTANGTGACATCAGCTGAGTTTGCTGTCCATCACCTTGCTCTCTCTCCTGTTAGCTTGGAGCTCATTTCAGTTCCCTTGCTGCTACCCACCCATCACTGCTTCTGTCCCACCACCCACGTGGATGTGCACAATTCATTGTGCAAATAACACCAGACCTCCCTGTATCCATGGATTCTCCTCTATCCCTGCAGTTCATGGAAATGGAGCTCAGAATTCCACAGATTTCAACACAGCTTCACCACTTCTACCCTTAACAATCCAGAGTCACCANCTCGTGAACTCAGCCAAGGAAAAATCCCTTTACAGGAGTCAGGGGTGGATGCAGACATAACTTTTAATACTGCTAATACACCAGTTCTTGTTTAAATTTTCCAGCATGCACCCAGCTGGGACAAACAGCCCCAGAGTGAGCAGCAGCCTCCAGGTGAGGGCTCAGCCCAAACCACCCCTCTGAATTGCACTGCCATGCTCTGAGAGCATCTTTGGCTGCCCTTCAGGTACCCACTTGTGAGATTTGGGCTGTTACAATGTGCAGGCTGTACACTTTTAGGGTTTTCAGAGTTAGTTCAAGCACTNTGGTATAATCTCTAAGTAATTAGATCCTGCTCCTCTCTCAAACTATGAGTGAGGCTATTTTAGCAGTGTTCACACTGGAATTTCTCCAAAGGTCCTGCCCTGCTCTCAGTTTGCAGAACTTTTACAGCAGAACTGCCTTTTCCCAAAAAATTTCTTTGTTCAAAGGGAATTCCTACAGTTACTTTTCCCTTGCATTTATTATACAGTAAAAACCAACCTGACTATTTTGGTTTTTCCTCACTTGTATTTCAACAGCAACCCATTAATTTTCCTAAATTCCTTCATGGACTGCATCACTGCTGAGACAGAAATATCCCAGTGGGTTTTCCTCTGGCAGGATGCAGAGTTTCCCTGGCACAATGGTTTCAGCAAACAGAGCAGCCTGATTGCCTCTTTAAAGGTCTGAAATCAGACCTGTGGTGTTAAACAAAGCTGTGATGAATCTGCATAAATTGTAGGTAGATTCTAAAGTCTGCATTTAAAACTATGATAAGAAAATGCAATTAAAAGATCAGAAAGGATTTAATCTGTTTAAATGATTAGAAATTAATTCAGACCTGCTGGAAGGTGCTGTTCCCCTGCTTGAAAAGGGCTCAGAAGAGCTCNCAGTCTGAGTTTAGCTCTGCATTTATAAAATATGTGAAGAATTGAGTTCTGGGGCACAGAGCTCTGGTTATAAAATCACAGTTTGAATTCCTGCACACTGTGGAAGCCCATAAGGAATTCTCTACTTGCAGCTTCCCAAACCCCCTGGTCCACCCTCCTTGTGAAGCCTGAGAATTCCACACAGGAACTGCTGGATCTGGAAAATAATCCCCTTCAGCTCAGTGGAAAAAATTATTGGATGAACATTTTTCATTTTGCTGTTCTTAGCCTGAATGATTTAATCAATCTTTGTGAGAAAAAGTTTTAAGAATTATTTCTTACAGATTTAATATGATATTACTCAGTCATTAAACGATCATGAAGCTTTTCTGCAGCCACACTGAAGCCAAGTGGAAAAGAAGATCCCTGAAAAAGAAGCAAAATCAAAGAATTTGGATCACAGCATGCATTACTGTTGACCATGGCTTGGNCATGAATAAGACCATAATCTACTTGGTTGTCCCTATTTTGACAAACCAAAATCAAAATTCCACTGACAGCAGTTAAAAAAAAAATAAACTAAAACAAAAACCACCCCAACAAAAAGAGGTAAAAGGAAAAGAAAAGAAGGAAAAGTGATCAGAAAGCAAAAGCAAGCCTTAGAAACAGCTCTTCCTTTTGATCAGAATAACTTCACATGGCAGAGTCTGCTTCAAAGCTCAGCAGTTTTCTGGGAATTATTGAAGCTTGAGGAGAGTGTTTCAAGTGCTAATCTGCTCTTTNTGTGGTGTGGACTGCAGAAAATGGCCCTAATGAGATTCAGCTCTAATGTCACAGGTCTTTCACAGCTGCATTCTAATCTCTGCTGAGGGCACCCAGGATGGCTGAATGAACAGCAGTTCTATTCTAGAGAAATAAAAATTCAGTTTGAAGTTGAGCTTTAGATAATTGGTGCATTTCTTCTCCACACAGAAGTGCTGCTGTGGGGGAAGGACAGGAATGGGATGTCAGGGTGCTCATTAACCCCTCAGAGGGACACTTTGGTGACAGAGCTGTGCAAAAGGGGCTGGATGGTGAGGGATTGAATGATGCCTTAGGATTTTAGCTTTTATATTTTCCATGTATTTGCAATCCTGCAGTTCTTTAGTGTGTAACTCTGAACTCCACACCCAGGGCCCAGCTGCTGCTTTCCCATTCTGCTCAGACACAACAGTTTCTCTCCAGCCTGGCAATCAAGGACACCTCACTGCCCCAGACCCCAGAGATGGGAACAAAAGTGAATTGGGGGGAGCAAACTTGGGGTGAATGACTTCATTACCTGGAGCTGGAATTGGGAGATTAACCCCAATATGCAAATGGACCAAACTGATCAAAGTGTGAAAACCCATTTTGGGTTCCAAAACCCGTTTTGGGTCCATTTTGGGTGCAGCCCCTGAGGGCTTTGTCTGCTTTTCAATAAATAGAATTGCTTTTATTGCCTTAATTCTGNCTGGCCTGTTTTTAGGTAGCCCAGATAAGGATCCCCACTGATTTCACACTTTTGCCCTCTGTTGCTATTCTTCTTCCAACCTGGGATGTCTTAGCTCCATTTGAAGGAGAATTCCTGCCAGCCTGGAGCACTGGCATGGTGACAAAGTCCCTGTCCCCTCACTGGAGCCACTGTCAGGGGCTGCACCTGCAGCATGGAGTGAGTCACAGCAACCATCCCACACAAACCCTTCAGCACTCAGCCTGGGCTGGGCAGGATTCCAACCTGTGATGGGTAAAATTCCCTCACTCTGGCACTGCTCGTGCCCTGCTGCAGAATGTTTCCCTCCTGTGATCCCAACACAGCCTCTCTGTGATGTCAGGAACCCCAATTTTATGTCTGAAGGATGCTGCTCTGCTTGAAATTCTCCCCAGTGCCCCTCCTGCCATCCCTCTGCAGCAAATGTTTCCCTGCACAGATGTGCCACGAGGTTAATGGCCATGCCACAGAGCTGACAGCTTTACAAGCTCTTGTCACCCTGCTCGTGTTCAAGATCAGTTTTCCCCATGCACAGCCTCTGAGGGCTTGTCAGAGATTGGCAGGACAAGAACAGATCACCATTGCTGCTGAAANGTGACATTGCTGTTTATTTTTTGTTCAGCTTTCCATATCAAACAGCACATCTGTGTACTCTGGCTGGGAATCAGCTGCTTTTCATTCAGAAACTGGTCCTGGCATTTCCCTGGGTGTGAATCCAAAACACACAACCCTTGTGCCAACAGTGTGTTGCATTTCTATGGCATTATCTCAATCTTTAATGCCACAAGAAGCACATACAAATGAATTGCATTCTTCCTTTCCTTTCCTTTCCTTTCCTTTCCTTTCCNCTTTCCTTTCCTTTCCTTTCCTTTCCTTTCCTTTCCTTTCCTTTCCTTTCCTTTCCTTTCCTTTCCTTTCCTTTCCTTTCCTTTCCTTTCCTTATTATAGTCTGAGGAACACACTGAATAACCTAACACATAAATGACTCCAAAATATACTAAGACAAGAAAGGGTAATTAAAATGTATCACTGAAATGAGAAATCCACTATGAGGAGGTACCAAAAAAACCAACCTGCCCCCAAACCTCCCTTAAATCTNAACCAACACATTAATGTCCTTTCCNTGCATGAANAGATTTGAAAATATTTCACATANATCCTAAAAAACCCTACTGCTTGCATTGTCAGTGACAGATCATGAGCAATAAGAGCCTGATGAGATCAGGTTTTTTCAGTGAATTTTAAGATGTATCAGAAGAATCTTTGAAATCTGATATTGATTTCTACTGTAGGTAATTCCTACCTGAATTCTGCCTCCCTGTTTAGACAGCAATAAATCATTAATGTTAATTCATGCCTTGTTTAAATTCCAGGATTGTTTCTAATCACTGACCATGGCTTCCCATCAGTGGAGAGATCCTAAAACACCAAACAGCTACAAAATTAAAGTGCANATCCACAGTTCCAGTGCACTTTTTCCTGGCCTTGGATCCATGGCCACTGATAGGAAATTAAGGATGATAAACAGGAAAACTTGGGGGAACTCAGAGCAGGGAAGAGGTAACTCCTGAAATTAAAGATACCTGTGCTCTGTCAGTTGAAATAGAAGCAAAGATTAACTGAGATATCAAAAGCTACAGAACAATGCATTAACTTTGGAACACTGGAGCTTTTCATGGTTCATGGAAATGTTTCCAATTACAGGTTTCAGCAGATGAGAAGCAAAAAACAACATGAACAATGTAATATCCCAAAGAGGTGAAATAATGCTTGAGGATCCAGACTAGCAGGTTGCAAACAGCTCTCATTGCAATCAAAGGTAATCATGATTTTGGGTTTAATTGCTTATATACATTATAATTCCTGGGTATCTTTAAAATATTTCCTTTTGGCACCTTTGTCTGCCCTCATCACAAGATTTCAAACACTTGTTGTGCTTTTTGGCTTAGCCTGGAATTGAGCTTCTCAAGGCTTGAAAACATTTTTAAATGGTGTCACCTACAGTTTTCTTTAAAGAATGGATTTTTTTTTTCCTGCATTGAAATTACTTGATTGGTGTTTCATTATTTGGACTTTCCTGCCATTTTGACACCATCCTCAGGAGAGAAAACAATATTTTAAAAGTTTCTACCATTGCAAAAGACAGGATTTCTTCTCTTTTCCTTTCCAACATTGCCTGCAAACTCTCAACATCAAAAGTAGGTGTTTTCTGGGCCCAGGATAGTTCAATGACCAGCAGTTATTTTCTAAATCCAGCCAGATTTTTTTTCTACTTTGACAGCACTTATGGAATAATTTACAAGGAGAGATNATTCAGGATGTTTAAGCACCTCCCTGTTTTCCCTACTAAATCTCAGATTGCTGGGGAACCAAAGGAATATTTTTTGGGTTTGTTTGTTTGTTTTTGTTTTGTTTTGTTGGTTTCTTGGTTTTTGGTTTTTGGTTGTTTTTTTTTTTACTAAATCAATTATTTGTAAAATGTAATGTGTGCATGAATTACTGAAGAAAGGGAACTCAGCAGCTTTGTCCCGTTTCAGGATTCAATGACACAACCAAACACTTCAGTGTGGTGAGACTGCAGAGGTTCTGTATTGATAAAGAAATTAAATTAACCATTGACTACAGGTAGCAAAGCTTTCCTCTGATGTGAGGTGATTCAGGGCTGTCCCAGCCATTGTTTTCAGTGTCTGCTGTTTGGAGGGATGGCAAATTTCCACCAGGCTCACCATTAGCATAAGGATGCTCTGCCAGATCATGGATCAGCCTCCAGATTTTCAGGAACAAAATGTCCTGGCAGGAACACTGAGGAGACAAAATGCTTTGGCATTTNTGGGGAGTGCTTCTGTCCTGATACATGGAAATGAAAAGAAAGGCAATCAAATCATTCCCTTTTTTTGTAGNCTTGGTAGAACAGAATTTTACTCTGAATTAATTGTGGCTTCATTCCCCACCAAACCATATGGTGAGACCAGGCCTGGAACTGGAGAGAAAGGCACTGAAATCCCCCAGCAACATCCCAAACAAACAAACAAGGGGGAAACCAGTGTGTGTCAGGCTGCTCCTCCCAGCCACAGTGCTTTGGGTGGNACAGCAGTGTCCCCTGGGTCACAGGGCCATGCAGGAGTGATGGGAGCCTGCAGGGACAGGAGGGTTTCTGCTTCATTCCCTTCCTTCCCACAGAGCACTATTTATGTGTCACATCTCCTANAACTCCTGCAATCTTTGTCTTTTAGAAAATAATTCCAAACATGATTCAAATTAAAAACTGTAATTAACTCTCCATATGCAAAGAAGCATCAGGCAGCTCTCCCACTTGATGTGCNATGGTGAGGAAGTATCACTAACTCATTCCTGTGACTTATCATCCCATAAATCTTGTAAAATTTTCTTTAATAATTTTAATTATTTTAAGTGCCTCTTTTGACACTTGAAGCTGGAATAATTTTAAATAACTCACTGAAAGCACTTGGAGGTTTTATAAATGCATGTGTCACCCTCTCTGGAGACATTCCAGATGTGTCCTGTGCCACCTGCTCCAGGTGACTCTGCCCTGGGGTTGCACTGAGTGACCTCAGAGGTCCCTTCCTACCCTGGCTGCTCTGGATTCTGGGATAAAGCCCATCTTTAGCAGGTGCCATAAATGCTCTGTAAAATTTCCAAGAAAACTCACTTTTCAATTTTTTCAAAGCTGTTTGCTGTGCACCAGCAATGCTGATTTTATACCAGCTCAGCTCCTAGAGATTCTTAAATGCCCACACACAAGGGGCAGAGGGAGGAGCTTTGTAATTTGCTTTAAAATCAACCAAATCCATCAGAGAGAGAATTAAAGTACATGGCCTTACTTGGAATTTAACACTTCACTTANTACCAGGCAAATGTGAGCTCCCAGATAGACAGAAAATCAGTTTGTTGGAACATATNGGATAAAATATTGTTGTAAATATTTCCTTGGGTTTGTGTTTTTCAACAGTCTGCCCTGTTTAATAAATGAGTTGTTTAATCATCCTTCTCTTCAGGTCCCATCAGGTTAGATCATAATGTGCCCGTTAAAACCTGCTTGTAAAAAGAAAAACAGAAATCAGACACTTCCCTATTTTTCTCAGTACCTCCTATAGCAGTGTGCTGGTGGTCAAACCCAAGCATTCCCTACATGGATTTCATAAAATGAGAAATATGGATTTCTGGGTGATGCACACATGGACCCTTGTCCAGATCAGAGCCAGGAATACATTTTATTATGTAGTT
>OAMK01000743.1:474293-512970 GCA_900205225.1 Saxicola maurus maurus | reverse complement strand
TTATTATTATTATTATTATTACTACTATGTTCTATTCTGCCAATGCTGCAGGAATACAAACACAAATGGTGAATACCCAGCACTCAGGGGCACAGGGATGCTTTGGGAATCTCTTGGACTCCACTGGAAAAGCCTTCAGACAGGAAATACTCTTGGACAGAAGCTCAGTGCCAGATCAAGCCAGTAAACAGCAATTAAAACTCCATCTCATTTCAGTATATAGCAAATTATGGAGGCATTTTCTTTTTCTTTCTCCCTCATTTCCCCTTTTTGCCTCTCCTTTATCTGCTATTTCTGCACCATTTCCCCCCTTCTTTATCAGTACAGCACCTCAGCAAATCACCAGCTGGTTTTCTCACAGAGGTCAAAATNTTTGCCCTCATGGTCTTGGCATAAAACAGCTAAAAACTTCCAGCATTCCTATTTTGGATCAGGCTATCAGCCCTGGCTGTCCCTCATGGATTAATAGCTTCACACATGTGCCTTTCTGAAGCCTCAGTTTGCTGCACAGAACAGAAATTTANTGCTGTGGGGAATTCCATTCCTGCTTTTCTTCCCACTTTGCAACTCGCATCCATCCCATGCTCNGAAGTATTCCACAAGCTCCCCTGGAAAGGTGAAGCTCCTAAAACACATCTCTGAGGCTCCAGCATTCCCAGAGTGCCTAAAACTCTGAAAAATGCCTGAGCTTTTTCTTCTTCCTCCCAGACACTTGTTTGCAGAGNTGGAGGGTCCTGCCAAAAGCACTTGGACCAACGCTGCAAATAAACTTCTGTGATGAAGGAGGAGGTAAAGGAGTGACAGAGAACTAAAGTAAAAATATCTTCTCATTATTNCCTACCCCAAGCTCCCAAAAAAGCATTAAACAGTTTCATTCCAAATGAAAAGTAAAGCTGCAAAGCTCCACTAGTCTCAGAAATCTGCTGTCTAAATAATTGTTTTCTGAGGACATTTTTATTTGTGGGTAACTTTCCTCCCAGTGTAGCACTATTTCATTTTGGCCTCTATCAAGTATAACTTCTGACAGAGAACTGGTGAATAAAAGTTTGATATCTCAGTGAGAACACAGGAAAATCTGTACTTTGAATGAAGCATTTTGCCTTNACAAATGAGATTATTTGACAGTGACTCACCTCACCCTAGTCTGTTTGGCTGACTCCTAAAGCAACAATATTGTGTGAGCACAGCTGCATTGCAGTTTATGAACAACTGCATCCATCTAAGCTGGGAAAAATAAGGGAAGGAAATTCTGGGCTCAGGGCCTGAGCACTGGAAGGGGAATTCTCTCCTTTTTCCCTAGGTCTTAAGTGGCAGGATGAGTCCTGGACTCAACTTCCCAGTTTTAGGAGGATTCCAAGTTCATTTTTCTGACTGTGACAGAGGGAGAAAGAGATGAAAAAACAACAGTGTAAGTGCAGAGCTGTCATCAATGACAGGAGAGCTGCTGGTCTTTGGGCCAAGATTAAACTCTTTGTTTCCTAAGCAAATTCACATCACCATTTGACTTTTCCTTGCACTCGTTGCAGCNATTTCCCTGCAGCACTCCCCGGAGCATTCCCACCTCCATCTCCTGGCCCAGCCAGGCAGGAATTAAAGCCCTGGGGGCTGCTCAGCCCCTNGGGCAAGCAAAGCAAACTCTGCCTGGGTCCTCACTGCCAATCCAGATTGACATCCAAATATCCCAGTGGGAATCCACAGCTGCTTCTAGTGACTTCAGGTGAGAATAAAGAAAGCTGTTACATTCAGACCGTTATTGTTCATGCTGCTTTGTGAATTTATTTCTTTAAATTTTCCACTTGTGCTCCTGCCAAGAGAGATCTATTAGACAGAAAGCAGCAAGAGTAAATCTTTATCATTTTGTTTCAAACTATAAAATAATTTACATCACATATTTTACTTACTTTTGTCTTTTTTGTTTGTTTTTTTTTTGAAACCACAAACATTCCAGCATCACACTGTAGGAATAAGAATAACAATAGAAAGCATAACCTTTTGCATAGTATTAAATGAACAGACAGAGTAAGTTCTTTATTTACAATTATTGTCTAGATAAAAAAATTCATAAAAACAGATGAATGAACATATATTAATAACCCCTAGTGGGATGGATTGCCAATGTACCACTGTATTGTTGTCCACAAATCTCATGCTGCTAAGTACAGTACGTAGAGAGCGAGCATTTATATATTGCAGGGAATTTTAACAAACTGATCATTTTGGTTTTTGATCCATTGTTCCCATCACAGAGAGGTCAAGCAATAAAAGAAAGGAATTGTGATGCACGACTTGTAGTTGAAAGGTCATAGCTATTCTGCTTTAAAAAAAAAAAAAAAAAAAAAAAAGTCTATCATTTATCATATACATAAAGCACAGTCTCTGCTCACAAAAGCCCAAGTTTTCTATGCATCTCAGTTTATATATGTTTTACTATATATACACAGAATGCAGTGTTCGTTTTCTTAACAGTTTTCAAGTCTGCAAATGGTACCTTAGAGGGGGGTACTCCTACAGGAAAAAAAAACTTAAAAATAAAAAAAAAAAATATGGAACCGAGAAAAAACATGAGGAGTGTTTGAAAACAAAAAGGCAAACAGTCAGTGTGTTAAGATGCTGAAAGGAAACTGTTCCAGTATTAATAGCTTCTGTAGATGTTCAAGTCCAAAGCTAGAGGCTTCCCTGTAAATAGATCCCACTTTTGTCTTCTGGCCCCAGGAGCCCGTCGGTGTCGATGGGATCACCGAGCTGCCCATCCCTGCTCTGGCAGCCACTCCCAGCCAGGGCTGCTGCAGGCTCTGAGCCCAGCCCAGAGTCCGGAGCTGGCAGGGCAAGCTCAGAGCTCCGCCTGGCTGCAAACATCTGGCTGCAGCTGCGGTTTGGCCATCAGTCTAAGCTTGGTTTGGAGAGTTCTGGCTTGGTTAAGCTGCTGTGCCTGCAGAGATGCACCACTGCANGGAGCCAACTTTAAGACAAGCAGAGGAACACCTTAACAACCCAACTGATGGAGATGGTTGGAGGGTGTTTTGTTCCACCACGCCTGGCATAATCGATTGTGTAATTCCAAATGTCTGTTGCACTGTACAGTTATGGAAAAAATCAAATGCTGAAAAGTCTCCAAGCGAACTTTATATTAAATACAAAAATTATTTATGAAAAATCTGTGATCCACAAAGTGCTTAGCATTCAAGTGGTTGACATAGCAATTGTATAAGCTCATAATTTTTTACGTTTTTAGGGCTGTTACCATCTTGAAAAATGTTTTTCACCTTCCAGACTGCAGGTTTTCAAAGCAGCTTTCTTGGTAGAAAGCTCAAGGTAAAATAATGTATTACTGTGTTACTACAGGAACACAAGCTTGGTTAAAAAAAAAATCACACAAAGCACATCTCAATACACAATTAATAAAGATTTGTTCAGTCCTAATAGTGCAGAAATTATATTTTTCTTAAAAAAATAATCAAAGCAACAACCTACAGTGATTTTCATCCAAAATGCCAACAGCCCATACCTTGCAAATAATAAGGAAATAAATGCCTAAAGTACTAATTGAAAAGGATTAACACAGTATATCACAAGATTTTAACATTTGTTGTATCTCCATATAGACAAACCAAATATAACTTATTTTAAATTATAAACTCATTTAATGTCTCTCTAAAAATAGTTTTTGAAGCCATTGCTGCATGTCTAAAGAATGAAATAGCCTCCGTTATTGTACGTTGCACCAAAACGAGTTCAAGCAGANTATCAGAGGGAAGGAAGGAAAAAGAAAAAGGAGAGAACCTGATCATTTTGATTTTTATTTGAAACAAAGGAAGCCTGGTTTACCTCCCTGTATATAGGATCACAATGCTACATCCAATGTGTTATATTTTGGCTTCTTTTGTTATTTACTAGCAGTATCTACATTATTAACAAAAAAAAAAAAAAANAAAAAAAAAAAAAAACAAACAAAAAAAGAAAACAAACAAACAAAAAAATAAATCAGGCAGAAATCAGAGCACGGTTGCAATAAAATATCCAGGGTGAGAGAGTACAGACATTTTCAATGAGCTGAGCTGAGCCATTTTTATACTACTTCGGCAGGAAGTGCTTTCTTAACCCTACAAATAGTTAAGGATATTATCTACAGGTTTGTAAACAAATTACATTCTTTTTTAGGACATAAATAAGTTAAAATAGTCAGAGCAATTTGAGCAGAAACAAGGCAACATGCCAACAAAGAAACTTTATATATATATAACTATATATATATAGATAGATATATACATATATATAATTAATTATTTATATACTTATATGTATATATCTCTATATATAGTCTCATAAATGTTTAAGTTCCTCTGTCCAACTGGTGCAAATCTACTGTGCAAGTTAAGCTTTGCAACTTCAAAAAAGTTATTTAAATTAATCTATACAATTGAGTCCATGCCACACAAGCATTTCAAAAACTCACAGACCAGTGAATTGGATAAATAGCCTCAGAAAGAAGTCCTCTGCAGTTCCTGCTTAAGGAGGAAAAAAAAAAACAAACAAAAAAGAAAAAACCTAAAAGGAAATAAAAACAAACAAAAAGAGAGAAAGAAGGGCCAGCAGTGTACAGTACATTCATGCAGGAGGATTTTTTTTTGTTTTTGTTTTTCTGAAAGGGAACGGGGGGTATGTAAATCAGCCATTCATTCTTTCCCCAAAACCATTGTGATCAACGATTCATTCACTTGTCTCAGAGTGAATAAGAGTTCAAACAGCTTTTCAGCCAGCAATGTTTTTAATATATATATTTATATATCTCGGTTGCTGTGGGGTTTCTTATTTTATTTTACTTTAACTTTTTATATTTCTTTCTTTTTTTAAATTTTTTTTTTGCAGTGACCTTTTCAGCTAAAGTGATGTCTCCAGGCTATGTATTGGGCTTCCTGGACTAGAAGAGGTAGCTGATTTACTTGTATCAGTTGTAAGATTGATTCCACTGTCGATAGCACTGTTGTTCTTGTTCAGCGAGGACGGTGGACTCGAGTTTTTCTTGAGAGCAGGGTCTTCTTCTAGGTCTGTGTCATCAATGAGTGGGATGTGGGGCTGGGAATCTTCTATCCTAAATTCAGGATGAGTCATAAAGTTGTGAATAGAGGTTCTAGATTCTGGTTTTTCTAAACCTTCATAGAGAGAGCTACGGAATGCCTTCACGACGCGGATCTGGGGGGAGAAAAGGAAAGGGCTGTCAGAGGGCACCTCCCCAGGGCAGCAGCAGGGCAGAGAACACTTGGTGAAAAATGTAGCACATGGTTAGGGCAGTGCAGGCAGCTGGAGTCCAAAGTCTCTGGATGTTATATGCATAAACGAGTGGCTCAGTTATGTGCATTTTGAATGTCTGTACCAACTGCAATATTAAAATAAACCAAGGTTTAAAGCCATCAAAGAACTGATGGGGAGGAGTGGTTAAAGAAAGCCAAGGTCCACTCGTGTGGTACATCCCTAGTAAAAGACAAGCCATGTTAATTGTAATGCAAATGTCAAACCATGCATGTTGATAGGTTTTTTGCAGTGAGTAAGTAGAAAGGCTTTTTTTTTGTTTGTTTGTTTTAATTAAAAAGTCTCTTTTGCATTGTTGTTAAAAAAAACCATTACACATAACATATCACACTTCACAAACAGAAAAGCACGGAACACGGACACGGTTGGATGGGTACGTATGGGACACACACAGGAGCCAAGTGTAAAAACTAGAATATCAATGTTTTAAAGCAAAATCTAAATGGATGCAGCCAAGAGCACAAAAAGCCAAGCAGACAGAGTACTAAGCGTAATCATGCTACCACAGGGGGAAAAAAAATAAAAATAAAAATCACAGTTACCACATGAACAGAGATAACTTGCACACAACAACTACACTTGGAAGCCTGGATAATGTGAACATAGTATCGTTGAACCAACTTTTATTTGTCCTTCATGCAGATGTGAGGTAAACACTCGAGTATAGACCCACTGTTCTAGCCATTCAGCTTGTTAATAAATAGAAGAACNTGTAAATAAAATAATGGATTGGTTGTTGGGTAGAATTGAGTCCCNTTGTTAACAGCCGGCTGTTTGGATTTGGTGTCTCAGTCGTGCAGTTAAATGCTGAAAGCCACACGATTTATGCCATATATGCAGTCTTTAAAGCAGGTCAGGGACCTGTGCCAGGGGCCACCTAGTGCCAGAAACCACCTGGCAGTAAGAACAGAGGTGAAAATCAACTCAAGGCTCAGCCCAGCGATTCTCAGGGATGGTGCTCTGTTTTCCCAGTAGGAAATGGGAGGAGCAGAGTGAGGAGAGGGGACACTAATTCCTCTGTGGGTGGGCAAAGGGAGGGATGCTCTCTATGTCCCAGGGACCTACCAGTTCTCAAAAGAAGTGAAGGGTTGTGCTGGGTTACTGCTGAAAAAAACAGAACTTTTTGGAAGGGGGTGGAGGGGCAGAGAGGAAAAAACGGAATGGCAAAACGTGATCTGTTGGCAAATGTTTCATGACTAAGTATGAGTTCTATCCCTCTACTTCCATGTAGTCCATGACAGAATCTTAAGCAATTCTCAGGGGGGAGACTAAAACACAGGCAGAGGCAGAAAAGGTGCAAGCAGGTACTGTGAAAGCTTCTCCACACACGTTTGAGATGGTTTGGTGGTTGGCATGTGGATCTTTGTACATGTAAATATGCTGCACATTGTTGGTTGCTTTGGAAAGCTTTAATTCCTCTTTTCCTTGGCAGACTGCACTTCAGTAATGGCACAGGGCCACAGGGCTCCAGCTGTGGGGTCCAGCTGATCCTGTGCTTGGAGCTGGCCAAGTTGGACAGGATTTCAGCACTTCTCAGGAAGAGGCTGACTTGGGTTTTTGTTCTTTGAACTCCATTCTTTTTTGCGCTCTCTAAATTTGGATATTCATCATCTTTCATAAATCCTACCACGTTCAGATCGTTTGGTCAGCCCAAATTCTGTCCCTTCCCTNCACAGATACATTTGGTAACAGCAGGGCACAGTACAAAAAGTAGTTCATGTGACTGCTTGTGCTCCAGGTAAGAGGATTGGAGTGGTACAGAGCAGCTCAGCCAGACCTTGGGGTGAGAGAACATTTCAGGTTGGCAGAGGTGCAAGAGAGAAGATTGTCTTGCACAATATAATCAACAAATAAATTTCCAATCAGTTTTACCCACTGCAATCACACAGTGTACCTAAGGGAGCTCCTGGGGTTTATGAGAGCTGAATCTGAGCTGTGTGAGGGCTCTGTAGAGTCAACAGAGTGGAGAAAGAGGTTCCTCTGCACTGCTAAAGACAGAAAAGGTGACAAATTCCTTCTCTATCTATCCCCTCCTGGCTTGTCTTTTAAAGTGCAGAGTAATGAGTCTAAATGATGAAAAAAGCTGGATGATTGTTGAGGCAGCCCTAAAACTACATTCTCATATTGCCCTGTATTAAATCAGGAAACTTTTGGTACCGTGGGTACTTTAGAGTATGGGCTGATGAGGTGACATTTCTGCAAACCTCCCCATCATTTCTGCTTTTTAAACACAAATACCAGTCACCTCTTCAGCTGCAGCTGGATGCTAGAGCTTATCAATAAACAAGATAATTTCATTTTCTTGGAAACAGNCACTTCTCATGGCATAGACTTCGGTTCTATTTGCCAGCTGGATTCTTTACGCTGAAGGTAAATTTTTATGTAAATAAAAGGGTTTGATATTATCCTGAACAGATCCAGCAGAATCCAAAGAAAGGAAAGCTTTTNTTCATCACACAAACTGCATTTAAGTTTCCATGGTTTAGCAAGGGAGGAACTGCTCTCAATTTGTGAGCTCCACGTCCCANTGCAGGGAAAGCATCTGTACTGCTTTCACACCAACATTTGGCACCTCGTTTGGATTTAACTCCAAGCCTCTGGTCAATCCAGGGAGAACCACAGATCCCAGCTGTGTTTGACAGGCAGCTCTGCAAACGTGCCTGCATGTTTGACCTGGATTTGGGACTCTGCAGTGGCTCTTGAATTAATTAATTAATGAGCCATTGCAGGGGAGCACNGCAATAATGAATTTTAGCTTCATGGTCTCAAGATAGAAATGCAGCCTCTCATTTTAGGTGATGGTGTGTGGCAAAATTTTTGGCCAGGACTGTTTGGGTCTTGCAAGAACACTGAGATGTTTCTAGAATGGCATCTACTTGTTCACATTGGAAATATTAGCTGAGAACAGCTTCAGCTCTGCTGATACCTAAGGTAGTTCATCTTCTGAAGGCAATGGTAATGGAAAAGCCAGACTTGGCAAGTCCCTGAAGCTGACAATAAATCAAATTAGATTTCTAAAGAGCTTTCTTCACAGGGNAGCTGTAGAAACCCACATCTTTACTTAAAAGTTCTGTACAGAGATGTATATTAGTTCCATTAATTTTCCACTTTAGAGGGAACTCCCTCCTCAACTTAAAATGTTGTATGTTAAATGCTGATGCTTGGCATCCAGAATAAATTTTTTGTTTGTTTTTTTTTTGTTTTTTTTTTTTTTAATGTCACACGTAATTCAGTGACAGAATTTCTGCATTGGAATAAAATTCAAAATCATCTTCAAAGTCTGTCCCCCAATGGATCAAATTACTGCTTGCAGGGACAAAACTTAGTGGAAACAAAGGCAGAGGGTTTGTTGCATATAAAGGTGGCATTTTAATTTCTCTACCATGATACTAATCTACCTATTATAGCTGATGCAACCCCCAGATTTAATTATATTATTACCCTGAGTTACATGGCCCAGCAGCTACAAATTCTTTTAATACAAGCTTAAATTCAAGATTTGAGGTAATNTCTGGTGATAAAACGTTTTGGGGCTGTGCTGAACCAAAGCTCAGCCAGTTTTTTTTTTGGAAGATAAAAGAAAGCAGATGTACTTGGGATGTTGTTATGGCTGTAAAAGCATGGAAAAGCAGGGACATCCGTGATGGATAGAACCTGGGAAGTGTTGGTTTAGTATGAACTATGTAGAGTTCATGTAATGGTGTTTCTTTATGAGACTGACAATGCCAAGGGAAGACAAACAGTGAGATACAGCTCCCTTTTCTCACAGTAATGGAGACAACAGAAAAAAAATGAACTGCTTTTAACAAAAGACTGCGGGGACAACACTTCAGGACATTTTTGACATTGCTATAAGTTTCCACTTCTTTCTTCTCTGGAGCTGTAACAGAAAAAAACTTCAGCTTCATCCCACCTTGAAAATCAGATTTATTATACTGCATCAGGCAAGGAAAAAAAAACAAAAACAAAAACAAAAAAAAAAAAGAAGTAGAATTTTAGATACTACAATTTTTTTTTTTCCCATCAGAAGAAAAAGGTGATATTCAGAATGTCAGTCCTAAATACAAGCATCTAGGCAAAATCTCCAAAGCCTTGTAAGCACCAAAGCTGTGTTCTGGTTGGTAGTGTGTGGGCTTATACTCGAATGTTTACCTGGCTTCATCTAAGCCAAGTATCTGGAGTTTGGTTCACATTCATTTCAGGCTCAAGGTTAAAGACTCACAACCTCTTTTTATTTCACTCTCTCCTGCTGAACCCTTTTGTCCAATGTTCTCTAGCCCTCTGGGAAAACAAACACATTTAATATTCAGACAGTAGAGAGTAGGGCACTGCAACAGCAAATAAATTCAATACTGAAAGGTCAGTAAGGTGATTAGTATAAAATTGTAAACAAGAGGTCAATTTTGCAAAGAGATGCCAACTCTTAGGTGCAACTGAGACTATTCTAGGTCAAGACTAAACTACAAAGGTAAAGGAGTTTGGTCAAGGACTATTGCAAATGGAAAGCTTTGAAATAGAAAACATCTTTAGTATATTGTTATTTCTTTTTGAATCCTCCCAGTTTTAGGTGAGTAAAATCAGATTAGGTCTCCACAGGAGGTGCTGCATGAATTGAGGTCACCTGCAAATGTTGTGCTTAGCATGTTCTGAGGAACAGGATGCAGAAGTTGGGCAAATTCAAATATGAAGTTTAAAAAATGTATAAAAATTAGAATTTCTAGTTTTCTGCTTCAACGAGTGAAACAGATACATAACATTATCTGTGCTACTCTCTTCCCACATAAAGATACAGCAAATCCTGCAAGTGCTGCTCAAGATTCAAACCACNGGCAGCAAGGAAAGCAGAGCACCCACACAGGCCTGATTCTCATCCCACAAAGGTTGGCAGGGCTGAATTTCACTGTATTTTAGANTAAATGAGCAGAGCCTGTGCAGAGCTTCCACTTTCCACAGCAGGATCACTGCAAAATTATGGAGTTGGACATTTTTGTATNAAATTTAAATAACTCACACAAGCCTTTAAAAGAACCTGTTTGTGCTTTAGGATCTAACCCTTCCTGCCATGGCATCTCCACTTGAGAGACTGGGTTTATATTTGGGCTNTAAATCTGCTTAATTACCCTTCAGGGAGGAGATTATTTTGATTTTGATTTTTTGCATGCTCCAGGAGGGTCCTAGGCTTTAGTATGGAACCCCAGCCTCTGGTTCCATGGTGNAACTTTTATAAACACGATTTTAGCTGTGGGTTTAAGTTCTGCTTGTTGATGGCTACACCTTCCTGTGCAGAAAATGCCCACTGGGCTTGGTCTGTAATCTGAATGTAGATCAATANTGGGCAGCAATCTCTGCCTTAACACTTATTCAAATAGATGATTTCTTTAAAAGAAATTTGTTCCCATTTGTCTTCATGAAAAAATTCCATCCAAACAAGACTTTACCTTAAGTTTCAGCTCTGAATTCTGAATTATTTCCTCCATAGAAAATTAAATATGTAAATATTTAAAAGCTGTTCATACACGACAGATTAAATGAAATCTTTGAGATGATCTCACACACGTTGGTGTGACACAATTTGCAGGTGCTGGTGGCCACAGCAAAGCCCAGGGTGGCACCTCAGCCTGTAAATAAATGACAATTCCTGTCCTCCTGCCACCCCAGCCAGTGCTGAATGCCCAACCTGTCCCTACACATCTGGGCACATCTCAGAAACTGCAAGGATTCTTTAATTACAAGGGGAATGGGAAAGGTTTTCTTGCTGTGTAAATGAATCCCAAATTCTGAAGGCTGTGGAATGGAGGAATGGAGGCAGGGCACAAATCCAGATTTAAGGGTGCTGTGCTCTGCTCCTGCAGGAAGACATTTCTTAAAAACCAACCAACCAATCAACCAGTCAAAAAATTAACCCAAAAAATCCTCCTGAGATCTGTATGATGGACAAATACCTCTGAGACCATTTGGTGATTGACTGGTAAGGTTGGAACTGCTGCTAGAAAATTTGGAGTTGTGACTCTGCATTTTCTCCTGTCTCACCATACACGGGGGTCACTGTTGTTGGGGTTCATGTAGTAAAAAGTTCCAAGTGATTCCATTAAATATTCACTTCTAAAAACCTCTGACAAGACAGTTCTCATCAGAACCAAAAAAAACAAAAAAAGAACTCTGGGAGGTCTCCTTTTGCTGGGGATTGGTTTGCTGTTTCCCCAATGCTCTCTAAACTTGAAAATTAGAATATTTTTAAGAGAGATTTTTTAAAGGCACCTGCAGTTCCTGACTGCTTCCACTGGGGAAGAGCCTGAGCTCCACATGAGAATGAGAGGAGGAGCAAGTAAAAAGGAATATTAAATGTGTGTCTTTCTTGGAGAATCTGAAACAGTGCTCTTTTTCAGGGGTTATCTATTGCTAACACAAACATGTGAGAACCAGGAATACACAGAGTGGGATAAAGACTTGGTTACTTTGTGTACAGTAAGATATTCTCACCCTCCACCTAACTAAAAAAATCTAGTGGTAAAAGCTTTAATCACATACTCAGTTTTAAGCACTAAATAATTTTTGGTGTTACTAATTCTGAGCTTCAAAAGGAAAATCAGATGTTCCACTGCCCCAAGGTTCTGGGTTTTTTCCCCCCCAAAAAAAAGCATAGAAAGAATTGCATATAAAACACAAATCCACCAAGGTCCTACCTGAACCCACCCTTAACTCTGCAGTGGCAGAGCTTTCAAATGATAGAAATTTGTGTGTGAAAATCTGTGCCTGAGAAGATCTGAGACCACCTTGCTTAACTTCCCCATATTTTCATTTTCTGCAGCTTAAAGGTTTGCAGGTTAAACAGGTGCACATATTTGCTGTGCATTTAAACTGATTTCCTAATTTTATCAGAATATACAAAATGCCAGGTTTCAATTTGCAGGAATTTTTGCTCTATTTATTTAAAGCTGTAATGTNTTTCAAAATAGATAAGGGACTCCCAAACTTACTGTTACCCATCAGTGGTGACATCCAGAAATTTGTAATTTGTTATTGGTAAAAACACCCTGATGGCTCACTAGGGAAACTTCAGCATTGTATTAAATATTCTCTGCTTTTAATTAAGGATTTCTACNCCTCTGAATGGGCCATATTTGTAAATTGTTGCTAATTACAGGTAATAACTTGCTAAGCTTTTTCACAAACCACTGTAGGGGTGGATGCATTCCACAGGCAGATTTCTCTTTAAGCAAGCACTGAGCTCTGAACCAAACATTAATTTGCCAAAAATACTAGAAAAAACATTCAATTAAAAAAAAAATCCAAGNTATTACTATAAACCTGCAGGAGACATCTCATAGATTGCTAAGGTGTCATAATGAACTTTATATTAAAAAACAACACAATTAGTAAAGAGCTTNATAAATGCTCTGTTAAATTAGACTGAGATATCAATAGAGCATCATGTGATCCCTATTTTTTAATTATTTATGGATACCAGACCCTCTCCAATTTGGGCACACAAAATGANACTGAAATATCCCAGTTGTTGCAACATCCTGAGCAAGTTTCAAGAACTAAACCCTGTTTTCCTTCCTATACTCTCAAGGTTTTCACTTGATACTTCCCATAATATATTTACATGTATTTTTAACAATCCTGAAGATTGGGAAAGACTTCAAAAGCAGAAGTACAATTATCCCATTATCCCCTCCCACCCCATAGGAAGAAGAAAATGGGTTTGGGCCATTCTGAGCAGCTCAGAGGAGAGCAGCCAGTCCTGTGTGCCCACACACATTGCAAGCACAGAGCTGAAAAGAGCCCTAGGTGAGCATTTTACAACTGGGCTTTCCTCAAAAAAATGCCAATTCACAAAAAACGTCCCTCATTTCTATGAAGTTTGGATTAGGAAAAGTTTTCCATGTTGTTGAATATGAGCAACCCACTGTAAATGCCCCATTTAAAAATAAAAACCATGAGGGTTTTACCTGATGGGTTTTTTTCACTGCCATTCATAAATTTGTGTCTGTATGAATAAATTAAAACTTTTCCTAAGTGTTATAATTTATGGTTTAATACCAGCAGACATTCTGCTATGATAATAAAGCACCAAGTCTCTTTAAAATCCCAATCTCTAACTGCCTTCTGCCACAGAGATCCTTATCTCTGGGAAGTTTAACAAGTCAATCACCTGGCTTTTATTTTATTAAAAAATATACATTTTATTTTATAAATTTTTATATATATAATATAAAATATTTTATAGGCACTGAAGAAACGTGGTTATAACCACGAGGAGCTCTGGACACCTGCTGTATTTCTCCAAATGAAAGGTGACAAAGGCTGGAGCAGATTCTCCCTTCTCCTATTAATTAACTTCAGCCCATAAATGAGTGAGGCCCTTGTAAGACACAAGAACATCCAATTCTTGCTGCTTTGCTGCAGTGGAGAGTGGAGAGGGAAGATAAATGGTCTATTTAAATTTTATTAGACCTTTCCTCCCAGAGTGCTGGCTACAGCACGTTAAGGAAACATTTACCACAGCACAACGAGCTGCNCCCAGTTTCCTGCTCAAATGGAGAAATTCTACCCCAGGAATCATTCCCTGGATGAAAGGCTGCTTTGGGATTTTGGGGTTTTGTGCCCTGCTCAGTGTGGAAATGAAGGAACTGGGCTCAGGAACCTCCAAGACTTCACTTCCCCTGGTCCTGCTGCTGCCCTGGAATAGTTGGGGCTGTTGGGGTGCCCAAACTTCCCAACACAAAAATAGGAAAATATAGAAAAATCTCCAAGAAGCAATTGCCAATATTGGCACCAAAACAGCTTTAGAAAAAAATGAAGTTTCTCCTCTAAATCCAACAAAACTTCTGGTGCTGTGCTCTGCTGCTGCATGAAAACACTTTAAAAACCAACCAACCAATCAACCAGACATGAAAAAAGAAAAAAAATCCCTTCAGACATCTGTCTGATGGANAAATACTTCTGAGACTATTCTGTGATTGTTTGATAAGATTTTAATTGCTGGTATAAAACTCCTGTCTGAATGTTTGGTGTGCAGATACTGAGGGGGTTTGCACTCAAACAGAATGGAAAGGTCAAGCTTTCTTTTTTCTGCAGGAGTTCTGGAATTTTCTGCCCATCTCTGTTTGCCTTCCCTGTCTCTGCTGGCCAGACAGATAAAAGCAGTTTCTTCTCNGTTTGGCCAACTACTAAAACTTTTATAAGGAATATACCCAATTATCTTCTGAAGTGTGTGACAAGCTTGTAAGCTGAGTTCTACACATTTAAATATTCTTTTAATGCTGAAATAAAAAATAGCTACTCACAGTCCTGAATAAATAAAAATCTAAAAACAGAGTTAGATCTTTCTGAGCAATTTTTCTGAGAAATTTTTCTGCTACTGAAGGAGCCCTTTCTTATCAGCTGCCTCAAAGATTTTTCATTCACTTCAGTACCTCTTCACTGGATATTTTGCAATTAAAACCAAACCCTGTCAGGATTTTAGGATTCAGAAATCTGTTTCCTCTAAGGAATTTGTTAACACACCAATTTTGTTTCAACACTGTCCTTTAACTTTTCTAGGTCCCTCCTGCTTCAATGCTTACCTGCCAGTGAATTTAGAGATAATAAATCTAAATAAGACAGAGATAATACATCTAAATAAGACAGAATAAATCTAAATCTAAATAAGATAGAGAGAATAAATCTAAATAAGAGACAATAAATCTAAAACTAAATGAGAGAAACTTAAATAAGTATTTCATCTTTCATTTAAAGTTTAAGCCTGGCATCATAAACTAGATTCCCTGTTTCTTGTTCCTTCTTTGCTATGTCTTTCCTGGAAAAGTTACAGAGTCTTTCTGGCTGAATGATCTGATATCTGAAAAGCTCTAGAATTATTAAAAATCATTAAAGCTCTAGAATCATTTATACTAGAAGCTCCAGAATCATGTATGCATTTTATAAACAGCAGAAAATATACCAAATGAGTCTGGGAAAACCTGACAGAGGGCCCCAAAATCTCCTCACAATTAAAATAAATTCCTGTCCTCACTGTGAGTTAGCAAAGAGAGTTAGAGAAAGCAGCTGCTGGGGAGTCTGGTGCCTTTCTTTTAGATTTGTTAAACAAAAAAAGGGGAGATGTTGTATTGCACTGTTGCGACTCTTTCTGTATTGCACTGGGGACAATGGTTTGTTCTGCACTCCCCCGAGGTTCTGTAAAGTTGGTTCAGTCCCCTTAGCTCCTCCCCTCTGGTGCAATCCCATTGGCTCAGCTCATTTCCCCGCCCCTCACCCAAGGATTTAAATTCCCTGCCGCTCCCTTGCTCTCCCTCATTTCCCCCTGGAGCCCTTCAGGAATGGACTGCTGGATTATCCCGGTAGAATGATTCTCCTTGACCTTTTGCTTTGCCGAACTCCCTCCATCTCTGACCCAGAGCCAGCAGAGGCAGGTTGGAGAGTGGGGGGAGAATCACAGCATCTACTGTACACAGAGTAATCGTGTCACGGGTTTGGGGGCTGGCTAGAGTGGGAGCAGGGCAGAGGAGCTGGCTCTGCAGCGACTCTGGCTAAGTTGGCATCTCTGAGGGTCGGGTGCAGTAAGAATTCACACTCACGCCCAGCCGCAGCAGCAGAGGTGCTGGTAGGAGAGGAAAGAGCATTGGATAACGATACGTGACTAGGGCTAGAAATATTGGTTACATCCTGGGTCTGGCTTGTGACGGAGGACTGTCTCCTGAGAGCCCCCTGAAAGGAAGTGCCACTCTTGAAAGTATTGACTACTTCGATCTGTAATGGAGGAAAGAACGAGACAAGTTGCTTAAAGTATGGATACAGTTGCATAACTGACAGGAATAATCATGAAAAACAACAAATCAACCGTGCACACGCTTCTACTTCACTTGGAATCAAGGTGTTCCTACTCAAGGATTTTAGAAATTATTCGAATTTTCTGTCTGGATAAAATGAGACAGCTCCGTAGGAGGCAGTGGAGCTGCATCGCTTTAAACAGTAGAAAATTTGAAATAACAGTTTTATCAAAGTTTAAACCATTTTATTTAGAGGTAAACAAAATCAGCTGGAATACTTGATATAACTAATCTCCACTCTTTTTTTTCCTACTGAGATTAAAATTATGCTGTTATGTCTCTCCNGGGGGAGAACAATTCACTCAGTTGGAATCTGGGGAAGGGGGACGGGGATGACACTCAACCAAAACAGAAAAACTTTAAAATTCAATATATGACTCCATTTTGTCTACAAACCCAGGGTTGTCAGTACACTAGTTTGATAAAATAATTCTTCCAATATTTTAGCTTTTTCTGTAATGAAAGTTTGTATAAATTCAGCATAGTGATAAAGAATGTTGGGGTTTTATAGCTGGAGATTTAAAAATATTAATATTTTATCTTTATACAGAGCACTTGGAAAATGACGTGGAACTGGATTGACTATTGCAGCAAATAACATGATAATTTTCTACTTGTTTTCATATTCCCTGTTTGACAGGTCTATCTTCCTTTTACTCCCCACCACAGAGGATGAGTTAAAAACAGAGCTGAGTATTCCAAGGCATCCTTTGGCACCGGTATAAATTCATTAAAAACAGGTTTTTGGGTACAGAGGGAAAGCCAGGGATTGGCAGGAGTAAATCCCACATACACCCCAAAATGTCCTCTCTGTTGCATCAGTGCAACCCCAACAGACAAAGCAGCAGAATATCCACGGGAGGAATTCAGCCAACTACTTGTTTGAAGTAACCCACTGTTACCAGATCATGCAACCCACAGATTCCCTGCCTAGAAAGAGGTAAATTGGTGGCATTTTTATCAATTTAAACAACACAAATCTTGGTGCAGACCCTTCTAAATCTTCCAAGAGGGAAGCACTAGAATAAATTTAAGATTTTCTGCTGTGGTCAGACTTGGGAATAAACCAATTTGTAGGGCTACATTTTTAATAATATGGATGCTTTCCCTCCCTTAATCTTGNCTTTGGCCATCATTGTTTATTTTCCTGTATGTTTTTATGGGAATAATCAACCACAGCCAGCTGGAAAAACGATCCCAGGTTGCTGCTGTGCAATTACCACAGTGAATTTCCCTCCACAGAGCCCAAGGGGCTGATTTGTTCTGTCTGAGCCCTGGTACCATTTCACTGCACACCCAGGGCTGGGCAGGGCTCAGCAGTCCCCACAGCATGTGAGAGCTTTGGTTTTGGCAGCAGCATTACATGTCCAGTGCAAACTCACATAATCAAAGGACAAAGGTGAGTTTGCACGTGGGATAAGGGACGAGGGGATCCTCAGCTCAGGGTCATGGAGAAACCACATGGCTCAAACCACTGGGGATGTGGCACATGAAATACTCACCTGAAAGGCTCTACAAAAGTAGAATTAAATACAGATCTTGGGCTGCCAGGGTGTAACCCAGGTGGCAGAGCACTCTTCAAAAGAGACCATTCAAAAAAGACTTGAAAGACTCTCACTGAGGGCATGGAGTGTGTATTTCTGTGATAAACCCTGAGCCAAAGGGCCTTTCTAGATGTGCAAAAGCCTTCCTAACAAACTGAGTGCCTTTGGCACAGGAGNGAAAAGATGAGGGAAGATCTTTAGTGGTTTCTTCAGAGAAGAAGAATTACTGCCATGCAATTTGTTTTTCTCCTGAAGAAAGGAACTCCAGCTCTTCATGGATATAATTCCTGGTGGGAGGATGACAACCTCCCCAGAATCCTAAAAGCTGAACATACAGGGCTGTGCTCTGCCTGAAGCCAAGAAAGAAGAGAAGAACTTGGCCCAAAAGTTCATCTTCTCCAAGCAGAAAATAACAAAGAAATGGAAAGAAATAGTGCATTTTGAATTCAGATGGAACCTTTTCATGACAAAGGAATGCATTTATTTTGAACAATTCAAGCTGCTAAGGATGAGAAAGGAAACAAAAATTCCTAAGGTTTCCAACACAATATAGGATGCAATCATGTTTTGATTATAGACCTTCAGGTAGAGAAAAAATATTGTCCTACATTTGAAGCTTATCCATAAGGTTGANATTTCTCACACTGGTCTCATTTTTCTCTCAGTTCCATATTCTAGAAGATCCAATCTTTTAGGTGTGCACAGCTAATAAAAATATAAGTGACTAGCAATTTTAAAAAAATTAAAAATCTGATAGTAGCAGAATAGTCCTGGCAGAACAGATTTTTTTCCCCTGATTTTTAACACAGAACAGATTTTTAGAAGCATTTCTGTTGACATTGATGTAAGACCCAAGTATCATTCCCCTAATCTCCAAGCAGGATATAAATCTAAAAATAAAATTTTAAAAAAAGTAAAATAAAAAAAAAAGCCTCCTTTCTGTATGAAATAAACCAGTTTCCATTCCATTTACATGATGTTTTCTGTATTAAAAACTCCATGAAAGCCATAAAATGAGATGCTGGCTTTTTACTCAACTTCAGAACTTCTTGACAGCAATGACTTTCACTGCTGGAAGGTTTGAATTGTTCAAGAGAAGATCACTTGAAGGTTCAAGAGCAAAGTTTTCATGTTTTCTACAAGAAAAATGAAGGGTGAAAAATGCAATCCAGCACCTCTGTGTGGTTTTTAGCATCTGAAGAGGAACAGTCTTCAAGTAGCAGTTACCCTTTCACCTGTTTTTTTTTATTTTTACAGCTTTTCCTTTTATTCTCAGAACACTTCAGGCAGTTGTTTCCCACTTGATGCAGATAAAACAAACTGAATTTCAGGATGAATGAAGCAAAAGAGGAAAGAATCAGGCTGGGGGTGTAAAATCCTGACAAGCTTGAGAAGTTTTTGAATCTCCTCACTTCAGAACGTTTCCATTCTCAAATGAGAGAACTAAAGAAACTTTCAATATACAAAAGAGTTGAGATGCATTTTTTTTCTGGTTTTCCCTCAGATTATGCAGTTCTGCCTGAAGGTGAACTTGGTGAACTTCCCAAAGGCTGTTAAGCCTTCCAGGAGGGTGTGATCAGTCTTGTCTTCTTTCAGAATGAAGAATTTGTGAGAACAGCAACAAAAACTTGGAAAAAATTTGCAGAAAACTGTTGGAAAGTTTTGTGTCTATGCAACTTCAGACCTCTTTCAGATTCTNCTCAAACCTGCATATCTGAGATAAGACATTTGTGAAGCTTCACCCCTCAGTGGCCATCTGAGAAGGAAGGAAACACTTCAATTCAGAGATTCTCTATTGCATATTTATCAGACAACAAAACATCTAAATGAACAAAGTGAGGCCAAAAAGATCATCAGAAGTTGATAGCCAGTCTCTATGCTATGTACATTTTTCATATACCCTCCTTTCAAATAAATTTATGCATGTCCTCACAGAAACAGAAAAATCCTGATGGAAATCCCTCCTTTGTGAGAGGGTGTAGACAGAAAAATCTCATTGACACTGCAAAGTTTTGTCAGTTTGGATGGGTTAAGGTGGGAGCACTCTAAGGAAGATGTGGTGGTTATCTGCAAACAACATCCAGCCTGTTGGAGGTTCTCTGCTTCAGCAGTGGAGCTTTCCTGGCAGCTGTGGCCATCTGTNCAATAGTGAATGAAGAGAAAATAANAGCAAATAATCCAATTTGCAGCACAAATGTGGAAACTGGTGGTGTTGGGATTGAATGACCAATCTGGTCCTGAACCCAGAGTTTCATCCTAGTCTGCCATCAGAGATATAAAATGAGGGGATGATGTTCTACCTTCTTATTCCTCATCTCCAGGAGTGCATTAGACANCAGAGGATTCCTGCAAATCCTCCCAGGGATGCTAAAGACCCCCCAATCTTCTTCCAGGAGCTCTTCTTTTGCTGCCCTCCTGAGAAATGTGTTATAGGGGAATTAACCCACCTGGACAGACCCCAAAGCAGGGATGAAATTTGACCTAAATCCATTACTCTCCACTGCACACCTGGGCATTGATTTGGAATCTGTTGCCCCATTTTCTTTATTTTTTTNGGGTTTTTTTNNTTTNNTTTTTTNNTTTNTTNTTTNNTTNNTTNNTTTTNGGGNTTTTTTTGNTTTTTTTTTGTTTTTCCTTCATTATCATTCCACAGATGTGAAATGGATGGGAAAAAAAAAAAGTCATTGAGTAAATAAAACAAGAAGAAAAATCACAGAGGCCTCTTGGCAGAAAGGAGGGAGACATCCTACATGAGGTGCTTCTACAACTAAGAGCAGAAAGGAAACCAAGATGGATGTTAGCAAAGAGATATAATTATTGTTCATTTGGGTTTAAGCAGTGTAAAAGAATCATTTCTCTGTGAATTAAGTGGACAAAGAGATGCAGAACTAAAAGCTACCTCTCAGACTAGAAAGAGAACTGCGAGGATGTAATTTGCTTTGTGTTGCTTGAAGTTGTTTACACTCACCCCAACCAGAAAGACATCCTGACAGAAGTGCCAACAGGCAACACTCCTCCTACAGCCACCAGGGAGAAAAGAATGCACATTTAGAGGTCATCTTGCCCTGAAGGTCACCAGCACCTGGGCACCTTTGAAATTTGGATTTTCTCTAGTGATGAGTGCTCTTGGCTCAATGGAGTCAAGACACACAAGCTGGAAGCTGAAGATCCGTATTTAATCACTTACCACAGAGCCCTGGGAACTCCCCAGCTCTTCATCTCTCTACCAGCAGTTTCCACCCTCTTTATTGATGCTCTGCAGATGCAGCCAAGAGACCTCACTGCCCTAATTTGACTTCATTCCATCATTTTTTTTTTCTAAATTCATGGCTGCATCTCCCCCCCCCCAAAAAAAAAACGTATCAATTTGCAGATGTGAAAAAGCAGAATGTGCTGTTTATCTTGGATGAAGGCAAAACCCCCAAATCTTCTGAGACAAAAATGTTCTTTAGAAGATTCTTTCAAGAAAAAAAGATCTTTTTCTTAATTATTCACCTCTTTTTCTTGTCAGGCTCATGTAAAACACGCACATCTGATGTGGTGAAATCTGTTCTCTGCTGCAAGCTGGCAGAAATACTTGATCTTAGAAAGATCAAGCAGAGCACACCTGAGTGCAATGAAACACTTCACTGTGATGGAAAAGGCAAAATACTTCACATGATTTTCTTCAGCACTCCAGGATAAATTTCACAGCTCCTTAACCTGCACTATATTTAGCACCAGGATTCAGTGCAAAGGTCTGGTATATTAAAAAATGCCGTGGATTTTTGTGTTTGGCAAAAGCTGGGGAGAGATATTGCTCAGGAATCATTCCTAATAGCCAGCTCTTACACCTCAATATTTAATGGCTGCTTAATTCCTACTAAAATCCAGAACCACATTTTTCATTACCTAATAGGAAAGAAAATCAATCCCTTTTAATCGTGATTGATGTGTGGCAGTGCCAGAACTGAACAGATTTATTTTTTTAATCACATTGCACGTCATACTTCAGACTCAATTTCAATTATTCTGTTAGTGCAGCAATGGCAGCAACAATGCATTTTCTTTTNTTTTTTTTTTTTTTTTTAGCAAATCAAACAATACATTTTAGAAAGCTTTCAGAACACTCTGCAAGCTGACGTTGGCCAAGCAGCACAATCTTATGAGCTGTCATCACTCTAGGAGAAAAAGAACATCCAGTCACGGTATTCTCAAATCACAGATTCCTGCTTTTGCATTTTAGCATTTTATAGCTTTTCAGTTTATCTCTTCTGCTGCACACACCCCCTTTGCTCAGTTCCCCTAGTTGGTTTTTCATCTTTTTCCTTCAAGAACAATTAACCAGTNCCATCCTCCACACCCACAAACACTCTGTGGTTTTCCTGTTAATGATGTCTTGCCTTGATCTCACATAAATCATGTATTTGGGTGTTTTTAGACCTTGTGGGCATTTATTTTTAGCATACCTGGGTTTGGATTCTGTTGAGGCCTCGGAACCAGAGGATTTGTCCACGTCGGAGTTCTCTCTCTGCATGATCTATTTCTTCAACATCTTCATTGAGTTCTTCCTCAGGGACCTCCTCCTTCTCAGTGAGCCTCCCTGCCTCCTTTAAAAACTTTAGCCTACTTGTTGGGATGGTTGCAATGACCTAAAATTATAAAAAAATACTGAAAACATAAGCTTCATTCAANAGCAACAGCATAACAATCTGCTAATTACAAAAGAGCAATCATATTTTAGTAAGATCTATACAGGTGAGCTGAACCTGGCCCTAACAGCACTTTGCATTTGGACAACTCCATTTTAGTCCCAAAAATATTGAATTTACTGTGTAAACAATTAGCACCANTAAACCACAGTGTGGAGCAGGTCCAAGGCTGGGAAAAGTCTTATCAATAAAACAAATGGAAGATAAAACAAGATGGAAATATTTTAATGTAACTGTGTAAAGAAAACCAGATTGAGAGCTCTGNAATTAGAGATTGGGTATTTGTAATAACTTATGGTAATGGGAGGTGAAAATTCATTGTATCTCATGCTGATAAATCTTCTCACACTCCCTTGGTTCATGGATTCAGCTTCCCTTTGTTCCAGCAGCTGGAATNCTTTTCTGGCATTTATCAAAACTGAGTTTTCTGAAAGGTGTGGATCTGGTTGTCAGATTTCTCATAGGGCTCTCTCACACTCTGTGTCCTTACTACAATAAATTCTGATTAACTTAACCCCTCTTCTTATTTTTTTGGTCCATCCAAGTGGTCCTTGGAAGCAATTATTAGAGGAGAATAATCTTTAAAAATTGCAGATACTCTAGCTGGACAATTACTTTAAATCCATTTCAGTGTTACCCTGTTGGGCAGTGATTTTCTCTTTGTTCCAATTCCTTGCATAAAACCAGGAGCAAATCATGACAATTTAAACAAGACATGACCTGGAACATACTGAATGCTTCAAGTAAATCTCCTACAAAGCAAATTATTAGACCCANTTAGCAAAAAACTGCTGCAATTTTCTTTTTTGACTTCATTTCAGCAATGAGCAAGCACAACTGTGAAGCTCAGATGTGTGAAAAATGAAGAGAAAACCAAAACAGCTGCAGGAAAATTGGTGAGGAGAGACTTTTTTTTTTTTTTTTTTTTTAAACTGGAATGGATGCAGTGAAGACACATGGAAAGATTCTGGATATTTTCAGGGTGAAAGCAAACCTTTGAATTTGCTGAGGGTCTCCTTGAGCTTCATGANACAGTTTTAGTACAATGCTTTTAAAGACAGATTGAAGAAAAAAAATACAGTTTCTACACTATTATAAAACCTTCTTAAAGAGGGGTTGAAAAACAAGATGCAAACCTGGAAAATTAATGGTGTGACATGAGCAAAGACAGAAGAGGAGATAAAAAGAAAAGGTAAATTCTCATCAATNAAATACTTACTGAAAGTCCTTCAGCCTCCCTGCTTTCAAACTACAATGCCAGAGAAACTACTAGAAACTCTGGGATCTGATAAAAATGATGNTGATAAAGGATTTTTAAGCCAATATTAATAAAAATAACTGTATTGGGTCAGGACTCAGCCAAGCTGATGAGACTCTGCTCTAATTCTTTTCTTAAGGTGTTTCCATGGCTTTTTTGATTATTCATATATTTTCTGTGCCTGCCACCCACCCAGTGCAGGACACAGACTCAATAATTCAGATTAAAGAACTAAATATTATTCCCAGAAAAATGATCACAGTTTTAATAAGTGANCAGTAATTCTGGGAATGGGATATGAAAGACTTCAGAAAGGTTTGGATTTCAGAGGAGATGGGAGCTGCTAAAAAACTGTCCCTCAAAGTATCTCAAAGTGACTTCCTGGAAACTGCTCCTTACATTCCTTTCAGAAGTGCCTGCTCTGACACCAAAATCTAAAAATCTTGATTGCTTNCCATGGCTCACAAGAACAGAGGGTTCAGGATGTGGATTAAAAAAAATTAAGAATAACAGATTTGTTTTNTGCTGAATGAGAATGAGTCACAGCAGCAGAGAAAAGGCTGAGACAGAAGAAGCATCACTGCTAAAGGAAAATAATTCTCTCTCACTCAAGAGTTCCATGAAGAAAAGCCTTTACAGACTGTAAATCATATAGATATGGAAATAATTGATCAGCTTTAGAGTCCTTTTTTTATCTTCTGGTCACTAAATATTGACCACAAGACAGAATTTTTTTTCCCTCTCTGTATTTGCTTTCTTCTCAGTGATAAAACTGTGGAGGTGTTNCAATACCAGTTTTAATTTAATGTCTAAGGTCTCACAATAAATCTGGGGCAAATAAAGAAAAAAACCATGTTGATATTAGTATTAGTTCTTGATGGTTATGTAGAAGCCACAGACAACAAAATTTAGAAGCTAAAAAACTGGTCAAAGGCTGTGGGAAATTTTCACAGCTGAATGAAACACTTTGGATTCTTCTCCCTCTCCCTGCTTGACTTCCCCTTTCTCCAAAAGTTGGTATATTTTCCCAACAGTTGGAAAAATACCCAAAAAAGAATTCCTTTCTGAGATTATCAAACTGATTTTAGGTCTTCCTCCTGGCAAGGCCTTAAATCAAATCCCAACCTCAAGTAATAATTACAGCAGAATCCTCTAATCATGGTGGTTTTCAGCCAGAGATGCATTAAAAGCTGTTCTGATTCTGAGCTTATTTCTAAGGAAAAATGAGGCCAAACTGTCAAAAAAAGTTAATATTTCCCCCAGAAGAGAAAAAATAATCAGATTTGAGAGCAAGCATTTATTCACTGCAGTTCCAGCAGAACTCAATTGCAGTGGGCAATTTCTTGACTCTTCATAGAGGCAAACTCTGGATCTACAAATCTCTTTACATCTGAGAGAAAAAAATGTAACTTTACATTTTTCTTTGCTGCACCAGGTGGCAACAACTCAAATACCCTGTCAATGCATTTAGAGGTGAAAAAATATTAATAACTTTGCAACTTGTGTTTGCACATAAAAGAATAATAGAATGTATATAGAATATATGTATATGAATAATGCAGAATGTTAACAATACTGATTGTGTCTGGATATCACTTCCAGATAGTTAATCCCAATTTATTTAATATCATCTCATTGGCATTTGTTTCTTCATCAATATGTAATTAATTATAATATATAATTATCCATTAGCCAATGATGACAGAGGATATAGCAGAAATTGAAAAGGACTTGTTAATTTAACTGCCATTTTCTACAACTATTGAAGGCAAAAAAAAAAATTTTTTTTCACTCCCTTTTTCATCCTTCACACACAGCATTAGGTGGATGGAGAATCACTGCAGGAATATTTTAAAGGCACTGTAATTTTTCCTATGAAAGTAGCCAGAATGGCAATTTCAGCAGGGAATGAGTTGGTTGGCCTAGAACTGGAACTTCATTCCAGCTCCAAAACTTTGCCACATCCTACAGGAGGAATTCTGTCCCAGGAAAGGTCACAGTGCATTTGCCTTTTTTGCATTTGTTTGTGACTAAAGGACTAAAGTTGTGACTCAACATCTTTCACAAAAAAAACCTAACTGAAGATGGCCCTGGTGATAGCACAGCCTGCTAGAAAGGAAAGATATGAAAATTAACAAAAAACCCCAAAGGAACAAAGGGATAAATTATCATTACTAATAAATNTCTCCTTGAAGCTCTCAGAGAGCACAAGGAAATAACAGGAATATTAACAATATCACACCTTGGAATGTGCAGCTTCCTGAGTGCTTACCTGACCCCAGACCAGCTCTCCTAATCCAATAAATACACACCACATCCACTGGTCCAGCTGCAGGGGAGAACAGCTGAATGGCTTTCCTCCAAACTGGACAATTACTATCTACAAAGAGAAACAGGGAGGAAAAGGGGTCAGCTTTTCAAGGGGAAAAGGCAACAAAACTAAAACAAACAAAACCAGATTAAAAAAAAAAAAAAAAAAAAGGTGCAGAATTTTGGTCCCCAAAAATCCCCATCAAACCCCACAGACTTCTGCATCCCCAATTAAATATGAGAAAAAGCCACACCAGTTCAGACCAAAGTTCCTCAGTCTCATATTTATCAGTGGTCAGATAAGAATGATCAGGAAGAAAGAGAACAGGACAGTCCCGATGTGCTCTCCCAGCTCCTGAGCATTCTAGGCTGGGGATTTATTGACCTTGATCCAGGTTATTTTGGAATGCCCATTGCTAGAGAGACTTTTCCNTCTCAGTAACATTTTATTCTGTATTTACACATGTGCATCATAGAGAGACAGAGGGCACAGAAAACTCCAGATCTGTTGGAGGAAGGGGGTGGGAGAACCCCACACCTTCAGCAGGATAGCAACACACACAATCTGAGCAGACTGAGCAGGTTTTGCTGACTGAAAATCAGATAGTATTGATATTTATTGTTAATATTGCTGCTGCAAAATCAGGGACTTTGAAATCACACCCAGAGATTTAAATTGCCCAAGTTTTAAATTCATGATTTTGAATTTAGCTGTTAAAGGCCATCACTGTGAAGTTCTGCTCAATCACTGCTGCCCTTCCTCCAATATTGAGTTTATTGAGGAGTTTGCCTTTTCAGATCACTGTAGCCCAAGTTCAAACTGCTCTTCCCTCCTCTCAAGTGAAAAGTGCCAATAGTGAGCTGCCACTGCAGAGCTGAGCAATAATGACAAGATAAAAATAGATTTCTAAATGATAATATCAANTAGTATCAACTACAGGACGGATGCCAGAAAAAAAAATGTATGAAGGAGCAGAAGTAATTCTTACAGAAGAAAAACNTGGGGAAAATGTGTTATTGTGATTATGTTCACTTGTGATGGGGAAGCAAATTCAAGAGAAGAACATGAGGAATCACAATCCAGGGGCATTATTGCTGGGAATACTGAGCAGCATTGGGCAGTGGCATTGAACAGAACTGNTCACCATCAGCGATTTGAAGGTAAATTTGTCTTTTCAAGGAGTAATAAATAATGGTAAAATGCTTTGTTGGTATGCTATTAAACAATTTCTTCTTTAAAAACTAGTTANAATATCAATGGTGGCTGTTATTACTGCACATACTAAGATTAATTTAAGAATTAACCTAGTTATAAGGATCAAAATTTCTGTTTATTAGTATGGCTACATAACATTTTCCATTATTAACACTTGTATTGATTGAGAAAATACATNAAACCAGGTGGTTTGCTATTAAATGGGTCTCCTGCAGCACAGAGAAGAAAAGCCCCAAACAACTTAGGGTGGATTTCTGATGAACAGTAACTGCTTTGATGCCTTAAGTTTTAGCTTTCATGTTTTCCAGACTCTGTACTGCATTTCCAGACTCTGAACTTCATATAAAGTATTGGCAAGTTCTCCTCAAAGCTCAGTCAGACAAAAATCCTTTTCCAGCCCAAGAACCAAGGACACCGCTGCAGCTTCAGCCCCAAAAAGTGCAAACAGCAGAGAAATCTGGGAGGGTGGGACTGCAGAACCTGGAGCTGGAATTAGACAATGAACCCCAAGATGGAAAAGGGCCAAAACTTATAAAAGTGTGAGAACTCATGACTGGGTTCCATCCTGGGTCCATCTTGGGTGTAGCCACGTGTGGGTTCTTGCACTGCCCAAGGTGCATCCCTTGAAGGGTTTTTAATAAATCCCTGCTCTATTCCTTCAACTCTGCTCAGCCTCTGGCCCAGGGAGCCNCTCCAGGATGAGATTCCTGCCCAGAGCATTACCTGAATGGCAAATGTGCCCAGGACAATAGTGCAGAAAATGGGGTTTCTGAAGATGCCGTCGAAGACGTTCCTCTCGCCGTGGATTTTGCGGGCGTTGATCTCGTTGAAGAGCTGCATCATGACAAAGGTGTTGAAGATGATGGTGTAGTGCTCAGAAGGAGGAGAGTGAAGCGGGGCGTTCCTCCCACTGTCAATCTTAAACATTTTCTCACCTAGGTGTAAGACAAAAAGTTAAATTTTCCTCTGGAACGAATCAAACCAGTTTATATTCCCTTAGTTTTCTTTAACCTGTTGCCTTCTCTGCTCTGCTTTAACACATTTCTAGGTAAAACCTTTCTTGCACCAATGAGCAAAACACATCTCAAGTGAGCAAGAAGCTTAACTCTTCACCTGCANTGATATTGTCAGTCCTACTCTTATCTACCCAAGCAGGAATTACTGTAAGCACTCAATTCTTTCAGGTGTAATAAAACCTTAAGGTCATTGCCAGTGTGTTTGAATTTTCTACAGTGGTTGGAAGCCACCCCTCTTCATCAGGATTTACCCATTTACTAATCCAGTAACTTCTGCCAAGCATTGATATCAATGACAAAAACCACAAACAGTCGTGGTTTTAAATAGATTTGGGGTTGATCAGAAGCAGGCACTGCTGTTTGGTTTGATAATTTGGCTTTCACTCATTGATCTGACCAANCAAAAAGCAAGATACAACCCATGATAAGTAACTATGAAAATATGGTGAGTTTTGAAAAATTAAAGATTTTTTTTTTTATTCCACAGTCTGACAGGACCAGCCAGTGAATTCTGGATTTCTCATGTCTCAAAGACATTTACTGTATGTACAAACACAATGTATTTCTAAAAATGAAAAAACAGATAAAACTTGATTTGCTGGTCTCTGAAGAAACCTCCTAAAAAAGAAATGAAGTATTATTTGATCAAAATAGAAATCATTCTCATTAATTTGAAATTTTATTATTGAAGCACTGAGTTTTGCACATCATGTCACTGCAAAGCTGAGCCTTGTGGAGTTTAGAAAGGAAAATGGTATTTCCAAGGCTTATCAGAAAATTCTCTGGGATGTGTTCTTCCAAGTATGTAGGAGTNTTCCAAAGACACACAGGAGCAATTGGAATAGAGGGGGAAAGCCTGGTTTGCTTTTCATCTGGGTCAATAAAAAGGATTTTAAACCATAAAACTCATCAAAGAGNCATTCTAACTCTCCATAAAGTTCACAGAAATTCTTGTTCCAAGATTCATATCACATGAATTACCAGGAGTTTCTTCACCTGTTTCAGAGAACCTGAAATGCCAATTTCCTAATGCAGATAGTCTCAAAATTCCCTGTAAATCTAGCAATGTTAGAGACCACCTCTATTCAGAAACCTGGCAATTCTTTNGGTTTAATTCCACTGTGAACAGATCATCACCTCCTCTGAGCATCCCAGCTAAAAAACCACCTAAAAATCATAAATTTACATTTGCCGCTTATCTGAAAGTCTGTATATAAGGGGAAAAAAAAACAACCTGAAAGACAACACATGTGATTTAACAGCAACTACAAAGTGACAAGAAGACAATACCCAACTGAAAAAATCATCTGTCCTTTGAGAGGGTTCAGTTATTATTGTGGAGCAACAAAATCTATTATTAGCTCCCACTATTCCCTGCAGCAAGAAACATTTCTCCTCCCTCCCTCCCCTCTCCAAAATACAACCTATAAAAAGCATCCCTTGCCAGCAAGGCCTGAAGAAGAATCCAGTAATCCAATAAATTAGACTTCTTGCCCCCTTTTAATATCCATTCCAGAAATTAAATGTCAAAGCAGAGTGTTATTTGTATCACTTAATGCTGATTACTTACTTTCCATACCACTTAAGATCAACATTATTTCTGGACCGTGGACAACTCTTTGCTCTCGGTAAAATGGATTTTGATTTTTACTGTGGTTTGTTCTGTGGGTTTTTAAAATTTGTTTTTATGTCACTCCTCACCATGACAAGTCTCACAATGGAATTTCAGTATAGAAGCAGCAGGGTGGATGTTGGATTTGGGCTATGAGAGCAGGAAAAGGATATAGCAGCAAAGGCTCTTCATGCCATGGAGAAGCAAAAAGCCCTTTATTTAAAGAAACACTACACTTATATAGAGTAGTTTGTGGTAGCAAGGAGAGAATTGATTTCATTGGTGCAAGAGAGGTGACATCCTGGTAAAAATGCTTTTGTGGAAACAATCACATCTCTCATGCACTCTGCAGGTACATAATCATTGTTATCTCTCCTTTCTCTTACGTTTTCCTTGAGCAGCCTGAGAAAACCCAAGGCTGCTTTTCNGCTGGCTCTCACCAGTATCCCACAGGTGATACTCCTATTTCAGCATAACCTCCTATGCTGGGCATTGATATAAACATTGATATAAAGCCCAAACCTGTATTCTATATGGGGAAAAAAATCTCAGTGAGGCCTGAGGTGACAATATTTGGAAAGTGACTTCTGCTCTGCTTCCACCCAGGATAACGAAAGCGACAAACGCACATTAANTCATTGCATTTAAAGCTGTTTTTACACTTTGGCCGCACAGCCCAGCTGCCTGTGAGCCCAGCAGCGAGCGTGGGCAGGCTCTCACCNACAAAGAGCAGGGTGAAGATGAGGGTGAGCTGGTAGACGGCGTGGCCCAGGATGTTCTTCATCATGGTGCGGGAGATGAGCGGTTTGTTGCGCCCGTAGGGTTTGCGCAGCAGCAGCGACTCCGAGGGCGGCTCGGTGGCCAAGGCCAGGGAGGCAAAGGTGTCCATGATCAGGTTCACCCACAGCATCTGCACGGCCTTCAGGGGAGAGTCCTGGGGGGAAAAGAAGGATTTTGGGTTTCCCAGGAAAACTCAGCGCTGNGGGTTTGTTTTTCCTCAGAAATGCCCGCGCCGGATTACTGAGACCCTTCTTCTGCTCCTTGGGCAGGACCAGGAGCACAGTGACCTAAGCAGAGAGAAATCATCTCCCTGCAGGCATTTAACCAGCACCATTTGCCACCACAAAACTCAGAGCAAGCATGACTGACTCTTTACAACACCTATTGCAATGCTCCTCTTTCCTTCATGCATCACGCGTGAATTTTCAGCTGAATTTACATATAACTACAGAATCCTGGAAGAAAAATTATACTGAAACAGATTAACATCTCCTTTATACTAAAACCTTAAAAACTAACATCTGATTTATACTACAACGTCTTTTTTTTTTTTTTTTTTTTTTTGAGACAACTTGAAATTCTTGAAACTCTGTGGAACAATTATGGCGACATCTTGATACGTTGCACTTAAATAATTTCTTTACAGTAGTGACATAATTTTTAAAAAATATTATTGATATGATATTTTGATAGCAAAGATAATCTGAAACCTGTTAAACAATATCAAATGTGCAAAAGCAAGTCAATCTATTATCTTACTAGTAAAAGGAAAGCACATTTGGAACTATGGAAATGGAATGAAAAACCCCAGATATTGGTATTTGATGCAGGCTGTGGTTTCTGAAGCAGCTCTCCAGTCACTAGAAGGAGCTCTTTCCTCACACAACCCCATAAAGTCTGTGGTCATAATACAGAGGACTTTAGGTCACATTTAAAAACCCCAAATTAATTAAATACAGCAAAGTTAGACAGATCTCAAGAGAATGCTGGACAACTCGTAGGAAGTTTTGATGTGTAACTCACTGGGACAGCTGAGAGAAGGGAGAGATGTTTCAAAGAGCCAGCATAGAAAAAACAAAAAAAAACCCCAAACTTCTGTATCTTTAGACTCTGTATAAAACAGGCAGCAGTAGCAAGGTCTGCTTCCTGCTCCAAACTGACCATTTTTATGAGGGAAAAAAGAATCACCAAAGTAACAAGGCATCAACATGACAAATTCCATCATGAAATTGAGTTACTCTGCTGTGTGAAAGCTGGAAGGGGGAGCACTATTTTTATGTATTTCATTACCATGGTGCTGCAGCAGTGAAGCAAAAAAAAACAACAATGTAGAGGNCAGGATACAAATCAAAGTAAAGCCAACAAAACTCCCTGAGAACTCTGCCTGTTTCTTCAAAGGGTTAAATGTTCATTTTTAATGAAATACCATAAAAGAACAGGGCCAACATGCATTCAGTGACCCAAAGACTGAGAGAAAACAAGGGTGAGTGCTTTGGTCTCNTGAGCATCTGGTTTAGATTCTAACTCTCCCTTGAGATATAATATATTTCCCCTTAAAAACACATTTTTAGCACATTTACACAAATTTTGTTGCATTTAATTTATTAAAAAAACCCAAACTTTTGGCTTATTCAAAGGGATGGAGAAAAGCAAGCTCCTGTTTCTAGATCTCACAGGTTGGGTTCATGGTGGCAAGGAGCACAATTAGCATCAATAAATTCTTGANCTCTTGGTTATGTGTTGCAATAACTGTGCTTATCTGAAGACTCAGCTCACNCATTTGAAAGGCAGCTGCAGAAGCAGGAAATGTCTTTGCCTTTAGAGGTGGCTAAAAACCCACAAGTGATCAGGACAAACTTCATCCCAAATCGAGACCTCATTCATTTTTATTAACACCAGTGGCTCCAACAGAGAGAGCACTTGCAGTAAAAAGCAGTTTGTGGCTGGGGCTCACAGAGTGAAAGCACAAGNAAAAAGGAAAATATGTTTTCTGCTGAAGAATTTTCCTTGTCATGTTTTTGCCTGTCTTTTTAATAAGTTTGAGCAACGTCCTCTGCTTTGATCTGTTACAATAACTCAATTTCCACTTCANGCGCTGAATTCTCTGTCAATAAAACCAAATTTCCCTGTTCCATTTAATAGATAGAGTCAGAGATCCAGCCATATTCCCAGCAGAATGGAAAAGGCAGGTTATTTCAGCCTCTAAATCACACAACTGTAATTGGCAGTCATCAGTTTTGGCAACAACGTGTTCTCACCATTTCACACTGCCAATCACCTTGGGTGGCTGTGGTGCCCCTAATAATTATCTATTATTGGCAGTGCTGCACTGCTCAGTCGAGTGTGAGGGCTCATTCCAGGCTGAAGCCAAAACATTAAACACACATTAGTCTGGGCAGGCAGCAGAATGAAATTTCCACTGCAGCTCTATCTGATTTCTGATTAGTTGGTGGAAACTGAGGAAAATTCATATCAGCTAAGGGGCTTGGGCTTCCACTGCAGATTTTAGTCACTTATGCAAGTGGGATGCAAATCAACCTCCTTTTCTCTCTGTTTTAGCCAGAGACCAGCCAGCTGACCAGCCAATGACTCTTAATTCCCTCTCTGAGAACTTTGGGGATGTGAACCACCCAAAATCACCACTTATTCATCAAATTCCTTTCACTTGACCTTGGAATAGGTTAGCCTTGGCCTAGAGGTAAAAGGAAAATGTCCCTTAAATCAAGTGATGTTACACTTCATCTTGGAAACACTTAAAAGTACAAATCGCCAAAGGCTGGAAATAAACTGCAAATCTTTTGTGACATGCAGAGCCTCACGAATTTCAGAGCTTGTTACTTTTGATTTAGATGACAATCTGCAAGGGAACAAAAAGGTATTTTCTTCACCTTTACCTCTTTGCTCCTGTATGCCACAGAACACATGCAGGGATTCATAAAAATGAGCATTTCTGGGAGTTACCTTTCTATACATTAATGCAAAAAAAGGTCACTGTGCTGCTAGATCACACTGCCTGCTAATTGTATGGAAGTGGCATCCTCNATTCCATTCCCATGCCTTGCCAAAACAAAACTAAACAGTACAGACTTTGATTTTATATTGCAGCTTTTTCAAGTTTGCCAGTGCTATTATTTTAGAATTTGCCAAGTACAGTTCTGCAGTAAAACATTATAACCACATAAATTACTGCCTTATACATGTAAGTATAGATCATCCTCATTTTTTTGAGCAAGACCTGTAAAAACAATCAGTGATTCATGCAGCAGTTCATTGCTACAGTGCCTTTTAATTAACATTCAATTTCCCAAACATAATGTCCTATGGAGTCACTGTTTTCAGCTCCTAATGTCTGCTAAAACATTAAGTCTCTCTCAAAGTGCAAGAATACTAATTTGAATGTAAAATGTTAAAACACAGCCTTTGTCCTCCCTTTCTTCAGTGCAACTTTCTGAAGAGTTAAATTGCCTCAAGAGCTGGAGCCACAGACTGAACCTGGCACGGAGAGAAACCCACTTGCTTCATTGCTCCAGTGAAAAAAAAAACTGTTTCCATTTGACTGAGCTGCATTTTAAAATCTTCATTTTGTTCCTAGCCAGATGACTGAGCAGCTGCAGAGGTGATGAGCTGCCATCCTCTGGGTGCTGTGGGTTTGCTGGGGACAGGGTGAGCCCATCCAGAGCCCTACAGGGCACCCCGAGATGTGGAGCAGTGACTCACTGCAGGCACAACACTCACAAGGATCCTGGGCACAGCTCCAAAGAACCACCCTCACTGAATCAATCAGGGGCTCTGCAAAACTGTTCTGCAGAGAATGAAGTCAGAATATAAAAGTTTGTAACTCATAAACCCGCAGGAAAAACAAGTGATGGGTTTAAGCCGAGGCAGGGGCTGCAGAAGGGGAAGGACAATTCTGCACGGACTGGTCAGATCACCACACCCTGATCACAATGAAAGTGTGGCACCACGGGGAAGGCAGCAAGANGGAACTGGATTAGATTAATTCAAAATAAGGTGAATGAGCCCAGCTCAGCTGCACTGAGGCACACAAACCTCTCTGGGAGTANCCAGAGGTGTGAATCCCTCCAGGGTCTGTGCACACACAGACACTGAGCTAAAACCAGCCCTGCACCCCAACTGAGGGCTCCTGAGTCACCTTCCCAGCAGGGACCTCCCAAGCTCTGCTTTCCTGCATGACCCACATCTCAGAGCTCCTTATGTAATCACAGACTCACAGCACACAGGTCCATTATTGCTGAAAATTCAGATCTTGTGGCTTACAGACAGAGCTGCTGACAACTGAAACAGGGCCCTGTGTAAGTGAGATCCCTTGGAGGGGTGGCTGTGCTCAGCCTGTCAGCAGGTGACACTGGATCTGGAATTCCTGTGCTGCTCAGAATATGATTGCTGTCACCTTAACTGGTGCTGGGAGCCAGGGGAGACAAGAGAAACAACCCTTTGCATTGGTCCTGGGCATAAAGGGCTCTGTGACAGCCCAGTTTGTCCTGCACAAGCTTTGTCTGGCACTGCAGCAGCACAGAGGGTCACAGACACTTTGCACACATCACTATCTACTGAAACAGAGATATGGGAGATCTCCTCCAACAGNAGCATCTTCCTGAAGCAGGCATTGGGAAGATGAAAAATAAAACTGCATTTGCTTAAAATTAACAGAGTTAAACTAAAGAGCAGGTCCCTGAAGTGCAATTGGAAAGGACCCTCACTTCATTAATCTATTTGAGAAAAAAAGCAGAAGATTATTAAATAGGCCAATAATGGTCCCAGGTTCTGCCTAAGGATTTTCTTAAGCCTCTCCATGGGCCTCCCAAGGTGCTCTGGACCAAACAAATCATCTCCTGGGTGGGCAGTGCACTCTCTGGGTGCCCCTAGGAGGGCTGGCTTCACTCCCACCACACTCCCACAGTCATTAATTATTGTATTAATACAGAATTGCTGTGGTTCCACTTGGAGTCCTGCAGGGAGATGACCACATCCCCATATTTACATGTGCACCAGAGCAATTGCAGGATCAAGACTGAATAAAATTAAACCCATTAAGTTNCAAAACACAAGCCAAGTGTTAAAAAAAAAATAAAAAAAAATTAGTCCAAGCAAAGATTTTATTATCTTTGTACTTCTTTAAGCACAAACCAAAAAGAGAAGGTGAGTGTCCTGAAGCATCCCAGTGTGCTGGTTTCAAACAGATTATTTGAGAGGTGGCATGAGAAAGAACAGAACAAATGTTGTTACCTACAGAGAATTTTTCTCATTCTAGATGTGAAACATCACCAAGAGAACAGCCTGTGTAATGTTCATTAACCTGAATGCTAATGATGGACTGAAGCTGTATTCTGTGTGTCAGAGAAAGCCACACTNATCACCTAAATCAAAGCAAAACTCAGCCCAGTGTGGACTTCCTTCATGCTCATTTTGAAGGTCACAGCAAGCTGTGCTGCCTTTAGGAAACATATAGAGATTTAAGATATAAATAAATAATATAGAAATATATAGATATAGATATAAATACATAGATTTAAGCTGTGTTTGTTTTTTTAAGGACCAAGACATTTCAGTCAAAATCTGTCAGTCAGACCTGTGCACAGTTCTGCAGGTTTGATGTACATGTGTGCACCTAGACTGTTGTAGGCAAGATTTTTTTGGTAGAGTCCTGCACTTTGAGCTGGAGCTATTTTCATAGCAACCAGAGGGTACAGCATGTTCCCAANTGCAATTTTTAGCAAAGCTTTCAAGCCAAACAGAATGTCCTTTGGCTGGCTGGAGTCAAAGCCCAACACAATAATGTGCATTTGTGAGGCAAAATCCTACTTGAATGAGACAAAACTGGGAGCAGCTCGAGATTATTCACTGAGTGTAAACAGTGGCAAAGGACAGACCTGCTGCCTTCCTGCTTCCATTTCCACTTCAGCTGCTCCCACACCTTTCCTTTGGGTTTGCATCTTCACTGCCAAATTTAGGAGCTGCACCAGAATCTGTTTCAAAGCAGCCCAGGATTCCAGAGGTGTCCACTGAAACCTGGGAATAGGGACACCAGGGATGNTGTCACAGACCCCTGGGGCAAGAGNAATGCACTGGGCTTCCTTCCAGAAGCCAAAGGAATGATTCAAAGGATGAAAAAAGCCCCAGAATTAAACAGGGGAATATGTTTGTACTGATAATGCACTTCACATCCACTTAGACTGGGTTTAAAATAGTCCTTGCACTGATCCAGCAAGGTTTAACCCCTTCAGGGATAAAAAAAATTATTGGGTTGACAAATAGAATGAGTTTCTCTTTGTGCTTTCACAAAACAACTGAAGAAATGCTGGGCATTGACCAAGAAGTTTCACCTTAAACAAATGTTTATAGCCAGACACTGATTGTCAATAAAATCAGTTCCAGTGATGGTGCTGTCACCACCCTGTTCTGGCTGGTTTTGTACCACTGTAAAAACCTCCCAGAGGTTCACTCCTTATTCCTGTGTTACCAGCACCAATCATTTCACAGCTGGGCATTTTCTCAATATCCTGGCAAATCTTTCCAAAGGGAAATTCATCCAAATTCGCTGCAACACCACGAATTTTGTCCCCCAGCACAGGCTGAGTGGTGACAGGAAGGGACTCCAAGGCTCTGAACATCAGCAGGAGAAGTTTGACCTCGTGGGTTTGTTAAGACACCTGGGTTTCTGGTTGCAAGGATCAATTCCATGATTCCAGTGTAAGTCTAGCCTGGAGCAGAGCTGATGACTTATTCATTGCTTTGCTCAGGTGTGCCTGGGCTGAAATGCACCTGCTGAAACAGGTCTGGGCATCTGGGTGATGCACCAGGAGGGAAGCATCAGCTTTCCCACCCTGCATCCCAATCCAGGGAGGCATTGTGTGACAGCACCTGTCTGCAGCATCTAAAATATACATTATTTTAGGGACTGACAGCACTAAAAACCACATTTTGTTATTTTCTCTTTAAAACAAAAACCTTACACTGTACTGCATATATCCTGTTTACTCCCTAGAAGAAAAAAAAAAATAGTTTTATTGCCCCCCAAAAAAATATATAATTTGAGAAAACACGTTTGCTTTGAGATATGCTTCTTGCAAATGACCTAGACATGTTGCACGTGCACCAGGATTGCAATGAGGGATTAATGGAGTGGAAGAAAGAGAGGTCTAAGTCCAACTCTGTGTGCCATTTTATTGGTTTGTCATCTGCATCTGGAATTAAAAATAACTGCCTGAAAGCAACAAAATAATTTTATCAGTCAAAATGATTGGGGTTACTTCTGCCTGNCAGCACTGCTGTCTTGAAAATAACCTCATTGCAATAATGCATAAANAGTATGTACTTATTAGTGCAGTATTCTGAGAGGAAAAGGTAAACTGATATATCCTGCTGCTTTCCCAGTCTATGGTGTTTTCTTTTTGACCATCACAGGCTCAGGGATGAAAACAGGGANGAGGGAGGCAAAAAAGCTCCTAAAAGCAAGTTCCTTTGGGAAAAAAGTCAGATTAATCCAGCCTGACGTCAGCAGCTCTTTAACCCTCAGCAGCCTGACCCTTGGAATGCTCAGGAGAATTTCCAAAGGTTTTGATGTCGTGATACCTTTATTTTTTTTTGGTATTTTTTATGTATTCTGAGTGTCCTTAGCATGCAAACCTGTAATTCCTTAAGTCTGACAATTTAAGATAATGCTGATATTCTATTAAGCCAGAAAACCAAACATCCTAAAGGCCTTGCAGTTAGAGGCCAGAAAGCCTTTTANACTATCTTGAAAAACCAAGGTCCCCCCTAAAATACATCCTATAAACTTAGACTAAACCCAGGAAAAAAATATTTCAAGATAAAAAGATACCACACTATTAATTCCAGCTTCTCACTGGGGCATCTTTGTTAGACATGCTAATTTGCAAGGTGTATAAAACTGTATATGTGATCTATCATGTGTGTGCATTTNAGTGAGCTCCACCTTGGTGAAGTGTTACACCATAAAAATATTTATTAATTAAATCCCAATTAACTGTGTCTAGCTCTGAATTTTAGGAGCAAGGAANTGCTGTAGTTATGTCGAGATGGACACAGCTGGTATCACCAACTTTAGTTGCAAACTCTACATGCCT
>OAMK01000743.1:443689-473219 GCA_900205225.1 Saxicola maurus maurus | reverse complement strand
GTTGACGGTGAGCTGGAACTGCAGGAACTTGGAGATGCTGTCNTAGACNTTGCGGCCCCACATGACGGCCTTGACGATGCTGCTGAAGTTGTCATCTGTCAGGATGATGTCAGAGGCCTCCTTGGCCACGTCTGTGCCAGCAATGCCCTGGGAAAGGGGTTGGGAATGAGATTCCCTGATCTTCACAGTCAAAGCCCACAGCTTTTTATATTTCCTGGAATTTCGCTAATTCTGTCTGGTTTTGGATTGAATTANGCAGAAAAGGGAATTGATAGAGAGCAGGGGAATTCATGTGGTGATGGCTCTGAGTGTTTTATCAGCTTAAAGACTGATCATCTGAGTTGTTTTTGTCATTGATGATGTTTTTTNATTATCCATGAACAGAATTGGTAACAAAAATGTGCCTTTGTATATGGTCAGAGTACACACAGAAGACTTTCCAATTAGTGGTGGATTTTACCACAGNAAAAGGGAACTCCAGTGTTGTGAAGAAAAAAGTTCATTTTTCTGTATGTTCATTTTTCGTTTTTCTGCATAAAACCAATAACTAATTAGACAAAATCCTGAAGAAATATCAAAACAAGCAATGCCAGTGAATCCAAGNGAATTAAAGGATTCTGAGCCAACATAACTCATTCCCACCAATACATTCCTGCACTGACAAGTAATAACTAAGCAACTTCACATTTAATGAATGGAAAAGCCCTTACAGCAAATTCATAATGGCACAAACATCAAGATTATACCATTGCAAAGCCAACATCAGCTTTTTTAAGTGCTGGTCCATCGTTGGTTCCATCCCCAGTCACAGCTACCACCTGCCTCTGCTCCACCTGTGTGCTGTCAATAATACCTGCAAAAAAATGTAAAGATGGGTGTGTGTTTACAGACATTTATGGGCAATAATTAGCAAGATAAAATATCCTTGTGAAAAAGCAGGGTGTGTGTAATACAGATTGGGTAACAGAGGTTTACAGAGATTAAAAAGGCAGATCTTTAAGAAAGATGATGATGAAAGCTGTGGCATCACCAGCACCCACTACTGAANATCACCATTAGAATTTACATGGAAAGTTCTGATCCTGCATCATCAACACATCAGCAAAGCCTGCACAGGCTTCAAAGGGCACAAGAGCAGCTCATTATGTCCTTTAGGCAGATTCCTGCTATTTAAAGTTTTGTGTCACAGCCCAGCACTGATCAAACATCAAAGGGAAGGATTTCCCAAAAACTTAAGTTCATGTTTAGGACTCTCCTAAACTGGGACCCAGCTGTAATATCAGCTTTACTAAGAGACCTTCNTAACCTAAAGATAACAAAAGTCACTGATGGATTTTATTTAGCTGGAGAATTTTAGCAGCCATGTTCAATCCTGCCAAAAAACGATTAAGGAGATACAAACTAATTCTTTGAATTCTGGAACCAAGCTTTTTAATAAATAGATATAATAAAATAATTTCTACTTTCACTTTGAGATCATTTGAGAGAAGTAAAAACCACTTTTCACTTGGTGAATCAAGTTTTCCACACAAGGAGGCTGCAGGGAATTATTTTCCACTAATGCAGATAGGGAAAGTCAGGAAAATAATGAAGAATTTTTCAGAGGCAGCCCAGGTTTTCATAGGNTGAAGGTAATTCACCACTCATGTTTCTATTTCCATTTCCTTTGAGTAGGAGTCCAGAACACAGGATTGTTTGTAGGGTACAAGAACACCTTTCCATATTGATAATTTAGGGGAGGAAAGTGACAGAATTCCTTTTGCTAACACATTTTGCACAAAGTGTGCAAAAACAATTATCCAAACCTACCCAGTGAGAAAAGCTTTCACTCTGCTCCGAAAAAACCCATCCCTCCCATATCAGATAACCAAGGAGAAATAGGAAATTGCAGATTACAGAGCAATAGCTGCCTCTTGGCAAGGTTCAGGCTTATCAGGCACCAGAAGATTGCAGTGCCCTGTGCAAGCAGTTAGTGCCCTGTATTTCTCAGACTTATGAAAATGAGGAAAAAAAGCCTTATTCACTTTCCACTGGTAGGATGATCTCAGAAAAATGGCAATTACNCTGATAAGATCTTACAATTAGAGCTTTCAGTTTGTTGAGGTGATTTGCCTTTGGAATTACTAAATAAACAGGAGCATCATCTGTCACTCCTGTTAAAAGCCTTTACTTGGTCTTGTTATTAACACATCCTTTGATGTTAAATTAATAGTTNAAGCTTCTGAAAAAAAATAAAAAAGTCATTAAAATCTCTGGCTCATTAAGGTGTTAACTGCCCCAAAGAGGTCGATAGTATCTGCTCACAACTGGGTTCCAAGTGGGAGCAAAACCCAAATCAAGTTGAAGAGGCTCCAACAAATGATCTCCTGCTGGAGATGAATGGATATAAGCNGTGACTGTGTTGATGACTGTGCCACCAACTGCCCTCAAGGTTTAGGAGACACTTTTATCCCAAAAACCACCAAACTGTGCAGCCAGGATGAGCCAGCAGTGCCCAGAGCACAGACCTGAATGCAGCCATGGAAAACCAGACATNAAAAGGTCTCAGGTATCATCAGACCTCTCTGCAGGGCCCACTGGGAGTGCCACAGGAACTGAGTGGAATTCTGGGGATGGATTGCAGTGTACCCATGGAAGAGAGAAGAACTTCCTTCCAAACACATTCAGGTTTGGTTTTAATATTCTGTTAATGGCTGTGATAAGGTTTCACCTCGAGAATTTTCTTCAGTACTGAGAAATGTGCACAGCCAAAATTCAGAGAAGAAGGATGCCCAGGAAGGGCTCTCCCCCTGCAGTCCTGAGCTGTGGGGATCTGCCTNTGGTGGGATCAGGGGAAATGTGGCTGGGGGCATGAGCTGACACAAGAACATTCCCTGGCCTTTGCACCCAGTCCAAGTGGCTGGAAAGAAGCTCCAGGGTTAATTAATCATCTCTATCAACCAGGACATTTCTTCCAACTGTACAGCTTTGCTCTACTTGAGCACTTACAAGTAGAATTCTAATAAAAACAGGTTTTCACAGGGAATTCTTCTACTCTCAGCAAAGCTTCCTGCCAAAACAGCCCTTGCACTTTCACTGGCTCTTCCCTCATGGTGAGCTGGTTGGCCATGACTTTCTTCTGCCAGAAAGAATTTCATTCCACAGCCCTGGCAGCACACCTAGAGCAGAACATGATGATGCTCCACATGGGGATCCCTCTGATGGGGCAGGAATTTGGGCAGGAATTTCTCCTGCAGCTTGCATAAGACACAAGTTTCTCAGAGCAAGCAGCTTGTGTCAGATGAGGGCAAAGATCAGATTTAAAACAGCCATGCAGAGCTGTCAAGAAGGGTTCTAAATGCATTAGCCTGCTAAGTGCAAAATACCAGACACAAAACTGAAATATATCCTACATCTCCCACCTTCTTCATGTTTAACACTAAGCAAGCATTAAATCAAATCCACTCAGGATAAAAACTTAGGGAATATCAACCAACAAAGTCTCTTCTGCACCCGTGGCTCAGCTCAAACCCACCCCAGCCAGCCCCAGGTTCTCCCTTTGTCACACACAAATGCTGCTCTAGTTAAACAATCCTTGCTTGTCACCCTCAGAGTTGCATCAGTAAGAAGCTCCTGGGAGGAAAAAAAAAAAAAAATCCAGGTTTAGAGATTTATTTCTGTCTCAACTGCTTAAAACAGGCAGGAAAATGCAGCCCCAGCTGAGGATTTCAGAGCTGAAGCCCAGTTCAGGGTTGGAGAGGCAGGGAAGCTGATCCTCCACACAGATTTGTGTTTCTCTGACAAGCTAAACATAGGTACAGCCATGTATTTTCATAAACACATCCTCTTCAAGTTAGTTTTTTAATTCTGGAACCTCCCTCTTAATGTANCAAGAATTTGCAAAGTCTGAATGAGAAAGCTCAAATTTATTTCAGTCACATGCTTGGGTACCTGCCTGGATAGAAATTAAAGGGTTAATATAAAAATGTTCTATATGACATTTCAGACAGCACTGGGAATTAAGTGAAATTCCTCCCCAAAGTTCAGGGTATCAGTTAATACAATTTTCTGTATTTTTATTATTCTACCCATCTCGTGGCTTTCCACATTAATGAGGTTATGAATATACTGCCATGCCATGCAATAATANTTGAAATATTTTAGTAATTAAGGGTAATTATTAAAAATATTTTCTTCCTTTCTGTTTGATAGCAAGTTAGCCCTACATGAGAGTAGTTGTTTTTAATATCCCCCCCCAAAAAATCCAGTCTAATTTAAATGTACTGGAAGGAACCAGTTCTTTAACAGGTAAACTGAGTATTTGATCTCTTCTGTACCTTCTGATGATATTTCCCAGTTGTTTCCCACAGTGTTTTTAAAAGATAAAGTGACAATTTTGATTTGTTTCAGCAATAGCACTGTAGCCTCACATCAGTATAAATGATACNTGGTTTTACTTGTTATATCTTGAAATAGAGTTAAAAATATGCAATAATACCAAGTGTCTTAAAACCCACCCCAGGTTGTATTTCAGTGGGACTGAGATTTCGGTTTCACTGAAGCAGTTTGTGATGNTAAACCACTCTGATGGGTGTTTTTCCAATCTACTTCTACTTCAAAGCCATAAATATTTGACTGCAAGTGTCTGCCCAGGCTGAAATGCTGAACCATGCCTTTCTCTGGTCCCTGAGCAGCAGTAAAAACAAAAGTGAAAAATAAAAATGATCCTTTGGCTGGGTGGGATTGTGCTATGTTAAGGAGAAAAAAAGATTCCCTCCAGCAGCTGTATGTCATTAAAAATTAAATATAAAAAAAAAGTTTATTTTCTGATGTGTGTTTTTAGCCTAGAGCAGATAGAATACATCAAAGGGGAGAAAATCCTCTCAATCCCTCAAGTGTCTGAGAAAAACATAACATTTTAACAAGAGGCCCAAAACTAGTGAACATTTAAATAGTTTCTTGTAACTTTTAATGGCCCTTGGAGTATTACCAGCCAAAAGATTCCATCATGATTTCCACAGATTTGTTCTTGAACTTTGTTAAGACACTTAATTGCTCTCTCGACTTTGTCACATTTTTAAAACATTAATTTTGGTACTTGCATGTGACATTCAGTAGGAGCAAATATCTTCTGGGCTGTCAAAGTGCATGTGCTACAAACCATCAACAATTTGTTGTTCCTTTTTTCTCCAGCTCTCTATTGATTTCAATTTCCCTGGCAAACGTTTCCTTCTCCTCTTGAGGGAAAAATCCTGAATGATTCAGACAAGCACTCCCAGGGGACTTGGTTAATCCACCTAATGAAACACAAATNGTTGTGTTTCTGAAACAAATCAGCTGTTGGGCTGAGCAAGGGCTGGAGCACAGGATTTGAGATGCCCTGACTTCAGCTGGCCTTGTGCAGGTCTAACACTGACCCATGGAGATAAAAACACACTCCAAACCTTTCCAATCCTGAACAAAACCCATCTGGAAAATTGTTTTGGAGCACACCTCCCCCCAGAAATGTATATTATTTATTAATTACACATAGGTGCTGCCATACTAATAATCTGTGCACATTATAAGATAGAAATACAAAAGAGTGGGATGGAGATGATACATTCTGTCTCCAGCTGCCCCATCCAGCACCATTCCAGAGTTCCCTGGAATGATTTGTGTTTCCACTGTCTCAAAACCAAAAGACCCAATGGATCCAATCTTCAAATTCACAATGGAAATTCTGCTCTAAAGTCATACAGGCATTTTAAAAAATTGCATGATGCCCAAAAGCCTTTGTAATCAGTCAAGTATGGAATCACAGAAACTGAGCCTAAAGGGTTTCCTCCCTAAATGTGGATTGTTATTGGAGTAGCCAACCAGCCAAACAGGTAAGTGATCAGCTTTACCTGAGCCTGAACTTTGGCTGCTCCAAGAATTGCTAAAAGGGGCTCTCCAGACTTTCCAGGGCCTTAGCAAAATATTTCAGCTCTTTCTTCATCAGGAAGCCAGGATACAGCACTCTGCTGATGGGGCTTCCACCTGAGCATGGCCAAAAATGAGGTTATTCCTGCTCAGAAACTGCCTGATTTCATCAGCCAGTAAGTGTGAGCCTCCAAGTCAACTGGGTAAGATGTCAAGTCATCAAAAGAAAAAAGAAAACTGCAAACCAATCCCTCTTTGCTGGGAGCATTCCATCTGCAGACAGTGTGGTGAGAGAATGGAGATTGTATGGTGCAGTTCCTATAGGACAGGTTCTAAAAATACAGGAATCTAAAGGAAGCCAGTGCAAATCACACAGTTAGATGAGCCTACAGGAAAAATGGAATTGGCTGAAAATTCCCATCTCCACTGGGCAGCTCCCAGTTCCACCATCCCAATAACTGCTGCTGTGACAGGAAAAGGTTTTTTTTTCCTTTTGGAATACTCTTTAAGATAATTGTAGGAGAAGAGATGCACTGGAGTGAGTGGATTCACTCTNAATGAGATTGCTCTTGTTTCCTTCATAAAGCAGTGCAGGCAAAGACAAAAGAAAATAAAAATCTATGTCCCTTCTTGTTTATATCTTGTTTCCCAGCAATATTTTCTTTCTGCTCAGCAAATGCACATTTTCCCTTCCCAACTCGAGCCTCATTCCAACTAGAAATCACAATGCAAATATGAGATTGCCTAAATCCACTTGCCAGGCATCTTATTGGTATTTCTCTTACTCCTGCCAAGGAGTTTCCTGTTATTTTCCACGTCAAGGCTGAGGTAGAACACAAACACAAGAGTGCAAGAAAACTNCCTTGTGTGTTGTGGGGATGTGCAGTTCAGATGGCAGCTCAGGTGGATTTGTAACAGTGAAATCAAAGCAGGTGATGTGCTCCAGCACCTTTATCACTGATAAAGAAGCAGTTTGCACCCACCTTTCACCAAAGTGTGTTTGTCCGTGGGGGAAGAGCGAGCAAGCACCCGGAGCTTTGGCCAGATTTTGTCAATGCGCTCCTGCTCGATCTGCAGGGGGGGGGAGCACAAAGAAAGAACCCAAACAGTAAAACCACCGGCCTGTGATGAGCAGAATTGATGTTACTGTGTCAGGAAATTCCCCTCATTGCTCCAACATGCAGCTTTTCTCCTAAAGCACAGAAAAATTCCAGCCATTGATGCTGCAAGTGAAGACAAGACCAGCACTAACANGGCTCAACTGCTGGCTGACACAGGTAAATTTTCCCCAATGCCCAACCAGCCTTTCTTATCATCTTTATGGATAACTCCCCCCAGAATCATCACCCTAGGTAAAGGATAGTGGAGTTTCTCAAAGCTGATCAAACCTGTTTACAAGTTTGTGGTTTTACTCCACATGAGAACCCAAATCNTTCACTTAGCACCAGTAATTGCAATATTTCTTGTGTAGCAACAGGAACACAGCCAAACCTGTTGCATTTATTAACATTCCCAGGATTCCACACATGAATGCAGGGAGAAAAAGACTGTGTCCACTCATTTATGATGGACTCAAGAGCCAGCACAGATTTTACTTTTCTAGAGCTGTGTGTGAGCTCCATCTTTGATANGGAGTTAAAAACCCTCCAAGGGATAGATTTTTTTCTTTTTATGCAAATCATTGCTGTGAGTACATTAGAAAAAGTGGAATAAATTAAAGAAATGAGAGGAGCTGGTTCTCACAATAGATTGCATTCTCCTCTTGCCATCAACCCGCTTTAACGGGCTTAGTTTTGATTTCTTGTGGAGTAGTGCAGTGGCTCTGAAAACAGCAGAATTAGGCCAGCACTAAACTGATCCTGGAAGGGCAAAGAGTGGAATTTCACTGCTGTTTCAAACTGCAGAANCTCAGTGGGAGAAAGAAGAAGGAACTTTTCCAAGCAGCGTTTACCGCTCTGAGGCCCACAGCGGTGCGGGAGAGCGCTCCGTGTTCCCCGCGGGTTTGGCTCACCTCTCCCTTCTCGTTTCGGATCCTCCTGTTGAACTCCTTGCCCTCGAGGCACAGGAAGTCCTCCCCCGGGTGGATGATGCCGCACTTGATGGCGATGGCGCGCGCCGTGTTGATGTTGTCGCCGGTGACCATGCGCACGGTGATNCCGGCTCGCTGGCACTTCCGGATGGCTTCTGGCACCTGCAGGGCAGGCCCTGGCCTTTTAGCTTTTGTTTTTATCAGATCCCATTCTGAAAATCCCCTACTGCATCCTACAAGCACAACTCTAACTCCATACAGAGCGTTCGTTACTTCGCATTTTGTTCAGACACTAGGCCTCTGGTTTAGGCCTCTAATCAAGGACACCTCAAAAGCCTCAAAAAGTACAAACAAAANTGAATTTGGGGGCAGCAAACTGGGGGTAAATGACTCCATGAGCTGCAGCTGTAATTGGAGGATTAACCCCTGATATATGAATGGACCAAACTGATAATTGTGTGAAAAACTCGTGACCATTGTGCCCCTTGTGTGCAGCCCCTGGGAGGCTCTGACTGCCAAGCAATAAATCCCCACTTTATTCCCTTAATTTTGTCTGGCTTCTGTTTTTAGGGAGCCACTTCAAGCATCACAGAAGCAAGGCAAGGGCAAAGAGAACTCCTGGATCAGAGATAAAACACAAGGCAGGTGTTCCCATCCAGAAAAGTTCCAGGCTAAGAAGTGCCTGGAGCAGAAAGAGGAATCAGACATGTTTTATCACTACTTGACTGCTGTGGAGTTGGGTAACTCCACAGGCAAGGCAAACCTTGTATCAAGAAGCACCAAAAATATCTATTAGATCAAAAATTTCTTTTTTGAATCTTGAAAGGATTCAAATACCTTTTAGTTCCCAAACTTTTCTCCTGGCTTGAATAAAAATGAGTGCTCTGCAGCTTTATTGACCTTTAGCAAACTTGAGCATAACTACTCAACACNTGTAAATATGAATGGAGAATACAAACATTTTGTGCAGAAAGTGATTTTACTTCAAATNCAAACTTTCCTTTCAACAAGACTTTAAAAGTTACTGTGATTTAGCACTACTTAGATCATGCTTTTCAACAGGTGAAATTCCTAAATGCAGGAGTTTAAAATTAGTATTTTAAGGGTTTCAAAATCATAAAAATGAAACCTGACTTTATGCCTTATCTCTTATGAGATAAACTTCTGCTTCACAGGAAATGTAGCAGGGAGAGAGAATTCAGGGTGCAACAGGGGCTGTGAGATTCATGTAGGGGCTCCATTCTGACTTGGCATCATATATATCTTATAAAAAAAAATCCAAGAAATATTTCAGGAATTAAAAGNAAAGATTGATTCCTAATAAAGTTGTTTTAATAAAATTACTTCTCTAAATGAAGGCTGTAAAAAGTTTCCATGTCTATAGTTCAATTTCAGAGGGGAAAAAATTCCCTTAAATTACATCTTAATTAATGATATTTTGTAAGTAAATACTGCTAAACAATTAATTCAGTCTCATCACATTTTTGCATTATTTTGTGTTAGTGTTATGAAAGCATTATTTCTTCAAGAGAAAAATAACAATATTATTTAAAGTGGGAGAATAAGGAATGTGTTCAACATATCCAGAATTGGATGTTGTTCTCCAGCACAGCACCACTTCTCTAAATTTCATTTTTACCCACAAGAGTCTAGAGCACCCCAGGATTCATCATGAAGGCTGAAGCCCTTCACAGAGCTACAGGGAAGTTAACTGCCCTACTCTGAAGATGGCAATGCACAATTCTTAAAAAAAATACTTCAAAAACTCACAGCTATTTAAGAAAAGGGATCAAAATGGATATTACTGTCTGTATTCAGTGCACCTTGCTGATCACAGCACAGATACAAATGTGTTGTGGAACTCAATGCCAATTTGAGTGGGTTCATCTCATCCATTAGTGCAGAAAATGTTGAGAAAAGGAATTTTCATTTCCTCTGTAGCCCCAAGTAGGGGACACTGCTGAGGGCATTAATGATTTCTCCTGAGCGAGTGTGGCAGATCTTGGGCTTTGAGGGATTTCCTGGGGTCAGGAAGGCTCTGGGTCTGCAGTGAAAACCCTAAACCCCTACCCCACACCACAGATAATGGCTCCCCCAACCTGGAGTAATTTCACAGCATGTTTGTNATTTATTTATTAAAGGCAGTTTGTGGAGTTCCTTTTTTCCAAAATGCCTCCCTAAACCAATGCCTCAGTGAGGACCAGAGCATCACTTTCCCCAGGATCCCCAGGAAATTCCCTCCACCCTCAGAGTGTCCTGCTTGCAGGACTCTGTCACCACAGATCACAAAATCAAGGGCAGAATTCAGGGACTTGTCTTCCCATTTCCTCACCTCTAGCTGGGAATATCTTCCCACAAATTGTACACCTTGGAAAAATTATTTAGACCTGAAGGCTTTTACTGATGTNAAATAGGTTTCTATAGGGGAATGTGATCAGGTTAAATCTATTCCTTAAGCAAATGACCTCTGATCTCCCCAGTTTCCACATTAACAATCCTGCCTAAATCCCATTTGTCAATTGGAAATGCTTTTGGTACCCACTGGAGCTGTGGTGACCCTCGTGCATAGGACAGGACAGATATAGATGGAAATCTGGAAAAACAACCCAGTGGATGGACCATGAAGGAGAAAAATAAATTACAGTGCAAGCTGCAAAAAAGGGTTATTCCCATGAAGTGTCATCCTATTAAANAAGGTCAGGGGAGGACAGCCCCTGTTGCAAACACGTCTCAAACTCACATCTAACTGCAGAAATCATTCTGTTTNCCTCTCCTGTCATTTTCTGGACAGCTGGTGGGTGGTATCTGATTTAATAGTGTGTACAGTAATTACAGTTAAAATATTGTTCATATTTTTTTCATTGCTGTAAGGGAGAAAGAGTGTTGGCAGACTGAGTGGGCAGAGGAAGCAGATATTTTCCATCAGTTTTGCAGAGCTTACGTACACATTTCACAATCTTTTGGGTCATTTTCCCCTCTGCAAAGCAAAACTTCCAATGCAAGCACGCATGCACAAAGCATCCAGTGCAGGAATATCTTTCCCAATCAGGTGACAAATAAATAGGAGGTATTTGGAAAGGATTTGTGTTCATCTCCCAGAAATAACAGACTGGAGGCGTTTTTTGGCAAATCAGTGTGAGCCAGTTCAGGCTCATTAAAATCAAGCCAGAAAGAGTGTCAGGATCAACAGAGAATCTCTGCAGGAGAAGGGCATCACTCTGCTTGCTCTCTTCCTGTGTATTTATCAAAGAAAAATANAAAAAGCACACCCACAAAATATAAATATCAAGCAAGGAGTTCAGTGCCTGCTAAACCCAGCAGCAGCTGGTGACTGAGCTGGTGTCTGAATTAACCTGGGAATATGGAAAAGCCATGGGTGGTGAGCATTCCAGAGAAAACTGGGCAGTTGTTGGACATCAGTGCTAAATAACTCGTTCCAATTGGGTTTTTTTAGTGTATGNGGGACAGGTGAGTGCCAGAAAGCTCCCTGAGTATCCCAAGAATATCCCTGGAAGCAGGAGGGAGGAAGGACTCCTCCAAAGCTGGCATTCCCATGTGGAATCACTCCTTGGATGNACAGGAGCTCCCTGCCCAGCATCCATGGGACAGCCCAACACCACCTCAAGGAAAAGGAGAATCCTGAGCCTCCCAGGAAACACAGGAATCTACCTCAAGAGAAGCTGCCAGGATGGGGACATTTTTTAATTGGAATTACCTGATCTACCACCTCCATCTGAATAAATCCTGACAGCCATGAATACTGAGAATACTGATAAAACAGCACTTTTAGTAAGAATTCCAGATTTTTGTATTCTTGGGTTTTTTTTCCCCTACAGAAAGCACTTTGAAAATGCATAAACTCCAGTGGGGAGTCAATTTAATGAGCAGATTCCATTTTGGCAAAATATGGCCTATAACTGCTCAACATCTTGCTATTTGCATCAGCAATGGGGATTTCACATTTGCACATTATGATACTCCAACCAAGTCAGATATTCCAAACCTAGAGAGTTTTCTGAACTTTATGTTTTTCTCCTGGCTCAGGGTTTATTGNTTCATTTCTTTCCCCCATGGTACTGCTTCTTATAATGTGCAGAGCAGTAATAATTTAAAGATTGGTTTAAATATTTTCANGATGTTATTGCTGCTCTGAAACAGTCAAAAGGGACAAGGTGGAATAAAACAAAAAGCCCAAATCCCAAATGTCCAAAATTTGCTAAATCCTGAAATTACAAATATTTTATTGTGTGTCTTGCACTAAAGTAGAAATGTTCCTGCATGTTCTGGTGTTAACCTACAAGAATTTCAATACAATATTTAAATGTTTATTTAGAAATAAGATGTTTTCCTCCCTTCATCTCTTTGATTCTTTACACAGAGGTCAGATTTGCCCTCTATTTTTAGCAGAATTATTCACTTTTACCTCAAGCTCCCAAAAAAATTATTCCCTGCAAGATAAGAGCAGTTTTCTTACAAAACATCCNCCTAATAATCACATGAAAGGAGAGTTTGCAGCTATTTTCCATAACAACAGCAAATCCCACTGCTCCCCAATCCCTCAGTCTGCCACACCACATGGAACCTGATTTAAAGCTGTTTTTTAACGTGGATCATGATTTCATTTAGGAGAGGATTGATTCACAGTTCCAGTGGCCACCAACAAATTATTTCTGAAAATATCTATATTTTCTGCAAAATATTTTCTGCAAAGTATTTTCTGCAAAATGTCCATACATGTGAGCTGGGGCATTAAAGGAGCACTGCAGACACAACTTCTAAAGGACATTTTTCAACATTTTGAAAGCTTTGCAATNTCAGGCATGGGGACAGATGGATTAGCAGCAAGAGACCATCTGATGGCAGATAAAGTGGATGCTGTTTATCTGCTCTTTGTGGAGATAAGGAGTTTATCATCCAGTTGTCACCTAAGCAAGATTTACTTTATATTTTAACCTTCATATTGAGAAAAAAAAAGCCCACAACAATAAAATCCATTCTGAGGAAAGGCACAGTTGTGCAGTTGAGGCTGTGTCATGTTAGCTCCAAAGTTACTGTCACCACTTCCAAACTCTTATTAATAACTCTCCATTAATTATCAAGCACCAAATAGAGAGATCAGAATTCTCTAACTTGACCCTTTTTATTTTTGTAGGAATATCATTTACAAGTGCAGAAGCAGGGATGTTCTTCCCATGTGCACACCTACTACTGATTTACTTGGGTGAGTTGAGCTGAAATATTACATGTTTGTACAATACATGTAAATGTGATATCCATGACAACTGCAGCCTTTCCTTGTTCAAATACAACATTAAAAACAAGTTTCCCTGAGTAGTCATCACGTACAATCTAAAGAAAAGTGACAACTATTACAATAAATGGCAAAACTCCAGTTTCTCTGGAAACTGCCATTATAATCACGACAGTTTTAATCACTGCACTTGTCTTCCCTACTTTCAGAGTTGCACATCACTGCACTGCTTAAAGGAAAATTCTTTAATGTGGGAGCATTACAAAACCTCTGCTGATCATGTCAGTCCTGAAGTGCAAAAAGCCCCATATTCCTTTACTTAAATATCAGTTGAATTTTATCACCTTAATTATTTGGCTTTTTATCAAGTCAAACCCATTTCTAAAGCTGATTTTCAGCTTCCTTGGCAGTGATAATTTTTAAAAAGAGATAAAACTTGTAGGAAACCTATCATTCAGGTTATGTCCAGTTTTATATAAGATAAAAATTGGATGTACCTCTGGCCTTACTGGGTCCTCAATGCCAACGACACAGATGCAGGTCAGGTCGGATAAGATNTCGTTCTCGTTGTCCCAGTCGGGCTCAGGGCTGCTGGGGAAGTCTCTGAAAGCCACACAGATGGTTCTCAGCCCATCACAGGCCATGGGCTCAATCACCTTCTTCACCATCTCGTCCCTGTCGCGGGGCCGGAAGATGCGAGGTTCCCCAGCTGCGTTGAGGATCCTGGAACACCTGGTGTGGGCAAGGAAGAAGAATAAAAACTGAGTGTGNTGCNTNAGGNTTTTAGCTTTTATATTTTCCATGTATTTGCAATCCTGCAGTTCTTTAGTGTGTAACTCTGAACTCCACACCCAGTGCCAGCTGCTGCTTTCCCATTCTGCTCAGACACAACAATTCCTCTCCAGCCTGGCANTCAAGGACACCTCACTGCCCCAGACCCCAGAGATGGGAACAAAAGTGAATTGGGGGGAGCAAACTTGGGGTGAATGACTTCATTACCTGGAGCTGGAATTGGGAGATTAACCCCAATATGCAAATGGACCAAACTTATCAAAGTATAAAAACCCCATGATCCATCATCCATTTTGGGTGCAGCCCCTGGGGGGCTTTGTCTGCCCAAATGTACCTGAAGGCTTTTCAATAAACAGAACTGCTTTTATTNCTTTAATTCTGTCTGGCCTCTGCTTTTAGGTACCCCAAAAAGGCATCAAGTGTGCATCATCTGCATAACTGCTAAAGTATTTCTTGTATAAGCTCACTTCAGTCAATGCTTCCCTCTCCTGATGTCAGGTTTTAAGTTTCTGCTGTAAATTTCTACAAGATTCACTACCAAAATATCACTGCACAGACACCAAGAGCCCTTCATGCATTATTCTCTCAATAATCAGTGAGCTGACAACTTAGAGGGAAATTGAAAAGTGCTTATTTTCCAAATGAGCTGAACATAACGAATCCGTTGGTAAATTACCAAAAGCAGACGCGGTTCTTTGGTAAGAAAAAAACCACCACTTTCCCAAAAGCGCTTCAAACAATTAAAAAACGAGTGCATCACATTTCTGGCACAGACAAAATCGCCAACCCCAGATTGCCAGGTTTTGTGCCAGGTTTTGTGCCAGGATTTTTGCCCTTTGGAGGAGCAGTGCCCTTACTTCTTGAGGACGATCTCGGAGGCGCCCTTGCTGTACATGCGGAAGCTGCCGTCGGGCAGTTTGATCACCGTGCTCATGGACTTCCTGACCGAGTTGAAGGTGTAAACTTTGTAGAGCTTCTCCTCGGGCACCTCGTTGCGCACGGCCTGGTAGTCCTGCTTCAGGTCCAGCACGAAGCCCAGCAGGGCACACTCGGTCTTGTTGCCCACCTGGCGAGGCAGCCCGCCCTCCTTTTCTGGTGGCTGGAGAGAGGAAGAAAAACTGGAGGTGAATCTCTCTGATTTCTCTGATTTCACAATTCCTGAGGTACAGGGTGAGGTTTGTTGCCTGGAACAGNGATCACACAGAGTTAAGGGNAATAAAATGGGTNTTTATTGAAAGGCCTTTGAAGGCCACACCCTGGCAGTACCANTGCCACAGTGTGGCCNCTGCCCTGCCCAAGGGGCTCCAAGGTGGAACTAAAAGATTTCACATCTTTATAGACTTCAGTCCATTTGCATACAGGAGTCCACCATCTAATTAATAGTCTCAAATTGTAGGTGTCATCCTCCTTCTCCNGGCTGGCCCGCCCTCCTCACATTGTTTATACTTAGGGCCTGGAGCCTGAAGAAACTGTCTTAGAATCCATAGCTGGAATCAGGCTATTTCCTCTTTATCACCCTAAAGCACAACAGAAAAGCACACCCAAGCACAACAGAANACTCAGAACTTCAGGCATCAGTTTAATATCTGAGCTCTGCAGCCACAAGTCTGGTTTTTNAAAGCAAGGTAAAAATTCCATGGAGCTCCAGCAGACCTGAAGCATCTCACAAAAAGAAACATTTATTTACACAATATTTGCCACATTTGGTTTCTTGCATTTATTTTTCCTTAAATTAGCCATTGGGAGCTTGTAATGGTTGGGCAATCCTTTAAAAAGGAAGTGGCAATCCTTTAAAAAGGAATTAACAATCCTTAGGCTGAAAACCAGGCAATTCTCACTTGTCTCAAACAGAGGATCTCCTTTCTCTCTTGCTTAGAATTGGTTTGCTGATTTTCACAGCTTAAAAAGTGAGTTAAGTAAGCTCTATCTTTTTTTTTTTCCCTGCCAGGCATTCTTGATGTAAAAATAAAACTCCATCCAACCATAACAACAAATCTCAGTGAAAAAAATCTATAAAATAATGGTTCTGGGTCTAAATGTACCCNTTCCTTGAATTACTTTAGTCTGCTGCTTCAGACAAATAAATTCTAAGTATATTAGAGAAAATGGAGAAGGCTGAACACTGTGCAACTTCTACCAGTTCTCAGTCCTTCTGAAGGAGAGAAGGAAGGACAAGGAAGACTAAATTCCCTTTCAAACTAGAAATAAACACTTCATTCACAAACTTTCTTGAAAGTGTTGTACACTCCAAACAAAATATTCCTGTGCCAAGACTTCAAGTGGCCAATGTGTGAACGATAAACTATTGATAACTTTAGTTTTCTTATCTCAGAAGAATTAGGAAAGTGTTCTTTAGGCCAATGCTAAACTCCCCTTATGGGAATAAAAGCAGGAAATCATCTCACAGCTTTAATTTGCACTGAAAAAAAATTTTGATTTGGTTCAAGCCAAGACTCTAAGTCATCATTTTCAATGGGAGTTAAACATTTACCTCACATTCTGCAGGATTAGNACTGCAGGACTGTATTCAGAATCCACGTTTAATTTCACTTTAAAATCCAGTTCACTTCAGAAATGGGATTCCTAATAGATGGGGTTTCCTACATGGGCCCTCACTGGGATGAGGGCACACAAAGGGAATGATTAAAGCTGCAAATCAGCCATCCTACTAGATTTGAATTCTTGCAACAAGTATGGCCACAGAAAGGGNAAAGGGGAACTTTTAAATAAGCATCAGTAATTAATTATCCCAGAAAATCACTGATTGCAGCTGGTTTAAAAATGAAGGTCAGATAGATGATAACAGACTGGTCTAGAACTGAAGTAAACAAATAAATATTAATTTTTCCAAAAGAATCATCTTCCTACCAGCAGGAAGATTGATATCTGGTGACATGGAGATTAATGTCTTTTTTTTTTTCTTTTTTTTTTTTTCAGAGAGAAGCAGCTACAATGAACAACACAAAAATCTCTGTCAGGAAGAGATTTATCCTTTCAAAAAGGACTGTAACATCTTTCTTTTNTGTGAACCATCATTTTTCCTGACTAATATGGGTCACTCTGGTGTTGCTATGACATTTTAACATCACTCCAGGGTCACTGTAAAACAATGACATTCAGAAAAAATGCCAGTGTGCTACATTAATTTTATTACCTGCTATAACAACTTGTCCTGCTATAACCTCATTATATTGTGATGTAACTTCCCTCTGGATTCTCAAATTCATTTCAGAAACCCTAATTCAAAATGCAAGTAGTGAGGTGTATCTGGAATACAGTGGACATGAAAATCTCAGGAGTCAAAAAACCTTTTAAAATCCAGGTTTGTTTACTTAAATAAGCTTTGTTTTCCTGGCACTGCAGGCACAGGGTTCCTGAAATCTGGCAGGAACTTCAGGTTTCTCAAAGCAACAGAGAGCCTGGGTAGTGATGGGTACCAGGGAAAATCCATTCCTCTGGGCATATTATATCCAACTCTTCTCATTTTAGATCTAAATTCTCATTTATGCTTCTCTTTGCCACTGAACTCAGGGAAAATTGTCATTGAATTAAATGTGAATGTGATCAGGCCACTGGAACAGTCCTGGAACCCAAAGAAAGACAATGTTTTACATCAAAGCCAGGCAATCCTAGACAATAATTAATTGAGAGATATGATTTCATCATGCCCAATGCCAATGGATATCAAGAAAATAAAAACCTGCCCACATTTCTCAATGCAAAACAAAACCTGAATATCAGAGTCCTTCCAAAATTACCTTTATTTCAACAAAAAGTAGATCACGCTCCCCTGTTCCTACCACAGCCTAAAAATAGATTTCTTTCAGGGAACATCTTTTGAATGCAAACACGTAAGCAAGGGGGGNAAAAAATCCCCGTGAAAAGAAAAGGAACAGACACTTGGGAAAGGTTTCAAAAGCTGACAAGTGGCCACCTCCCTGCAGAGCAGCTGCTGTCTCCATATTCTTTGTGCATTACATTGGGGGCAAGCATATGGTGCTGAGAGCTGGCACGGAGCACTTCCTTCCCTGCACTGTTCCAGCTCAAAATCTATATGCCAGGAGCAGCCTCCTTGCAGATTGCTCTTGACAATCCCTTGCAGAAGCTGCTGCCTCTGAAACTTCCTGCTGGGCTGCAGCTAAATTTATTTCTNGCTGGATTCTGTGGTTCATGGCACCTGGGAAACAAGGACAGCCCGTGGGGTCACTCTGAAGGATTCTCTGGGAACAGCTTTGGATGGAGCTGAAGCTTTAGGGTTTTAGCTTTTATATTTTCCATGTATTTGCNATCCTGCAGTTCTTTAGTGTGTAACTCTGAACTCCACAGCCAGTGCCAGCTGCTGCTTTCCCATTCTGCTCAGACACAACAATTCCTCTCCAGCCTGGCAATCAAGGACACCTCACTGCCCCAGACCCCAGAGATGGGAACAAAAGTGAATTGGGGGGAGCAAACTTGGGGTGAATGACTTCATTACCTGGAGCTGGAATTGGGAGATTAACCCCAATATGCAAATGGACCAAACTTATCAAAGTATAAAAACCCCATGACCCATCATCCATTTTGGGCTTTGTCTGCCCCAAATGTACCTGAAGGCTTTTCAATAAACAGAACTGCTTTTCTTGCTTTAATTCTGTCTGACTTCTGTTTTTAGGTAGCCCAAAAATGCATCAGAGCCCTTGGAAGAGGGGAGAGGGAAAGGCTTTGAGCTGAGATTTACCACGGGGAGCTCCAGCAAGGACCTTCTGCTCCCCCAGGTCCCCTGCAATCTGTTCCATCACCTGCTTGGAAGGGACTGAGCCAGGACCTTCCCTCAGTCATGACCCTTGCAAAATGTTTTTCAGACATTTCTCCCTGACCCTTTGGATTNTTTACCCACGACATTTCAATTGAGAGCAGCTACTCACAAGCAGAAGAACCCCCAGACAGATGTTTAAAGAGTCGTGGCTACACCCAGCAGATAGAAATGGGTTTCTAGGTCAAAGTACAGCTGCATTTCCAAGGCTTAAAAACACCAATCCAAAGCCAGCATTGACCTGATAGCGAGTTTGGATTACAAAGGGAGTTTTCAGAATGGTTTCACTGGGAAATAATTGACTAATAAAAGGTTTTATGAAGAAAGAGAACATTCTGGGCATGACTTAAAGGGATGCTCCAACTTCTAAAATGAGATTAGGAAATAATTCCCATTTTTGCCATGACTCTTTACAAAACCTCCCTTTTCTCACTGCCCCTTCTGATATGAGAAGAGAGGACTCTACAAGAAGACCCAAGTAGTCCTAAATTAAAATGTCAGGATTTCCCACATTATCTGAAATCTTAATTTGTTGTATGTAGCTCTCCTGTGTTCTACAGGTTGAACTACTCCTTTAGGATAACAATGACATTAAATATTCTAATTTATGAACAAGAAAAATGAGCTTTGCTAGAATACTATATCACTATTGAGTGTTTTATTCCAGCCCAGCATCACAACAGGAAAACAGAAGAAAACAAAAGCTTTTTAAAATTAAATTGCAAAAGATTTCCACTTCATACTCTAATTACTCAAACAAAAGACAAAATAGACCAGGATGCACAGGAATTTTCTTAGTGTAATTAAGCAGGTTNTATGTAAAATTTAAAATAACCAAGAAAGATGGATGGTGTTTCAAACCACATGATATTTTTATTTTTTACTTCCTAATACTGCAGAAAGAACTACTAAAGAGNTGTGGTCCTATCAGAGATAGTCCCTTGCTACATAATTTTAATCAATATTTTGATGTAAGACATCTAAAGCAAGATTAAAACATCCTAGAAAATATCAAAAAATATATCAGATCAGAACAGATTCCCTACAAACACCTGGCAGCAGCTGTGCACCCTTAAAATGCTGTGAATTTATTTCCACAAGGTCTCTGTGTAGGAAGAAAAATCAGCTTTTCTATCTGTGCAGACTCTGATCTTTGCCACCTGGAGGGCAGAGCTGGAATAATTTTATTGATCACAGTCTGTGCTCACAGAGTTTGGGAGTTTCAGAGGAGCTTCCATGCTGATGGTGAACTGTGCTTTACAGAGCAGGATGGTTTGTGGCATCACAGATTTCTGCAGAACCAGCACTGCAAGGTACAGGCTGCTGAAATTCAGCTAAAGTCAAAAGTCACCTTGGGTTGGGCTCAGCAGAAGGGGTTGGGGAAGAACAGCTCTGAACTTGGGGCTGGTTGTGCAACCTCTGGCACCAGGAGACCCAGGCTGCAGGACTTTCATTCTGCATTTAAAGCCCAGCATTTCTAACTTTAAAGCCTTGATGGCTTTTTCCTACTCTTTAGCACAGTGCTGAGCAGATTAACATCAGTGTTCCCATTCACTTATATTTACCTGTTCACCAGAAAGTAAATTTATCTCCCTTTAACCTTCAAAAGATTAAAAATACTTTTACACTGAGCTGACACAGATCTCTCCCTCCACTTCATTTCAATTCCCAAGAGTGAGAGTCCACCACCCTTAAAGAGAGCAAGCCTCTGAATTCCTGACTTTGATCAATTTGCACCATTTTTTGGGTCCTATGGTTGCACATCCATAATTTCCAAGCCCTATGGCTCATACATTTGGAATTAGCTCTAAACCAGACAACAAAAGATGCTTGGAAACCCTTTAGCAGATGTTTTACATGCCCTGGTACCTGAGATTGGATATATTTTCCCAATATTATTGGATTTGTTACATGTGGCACATAATGGTGCTACACAGAAAAATATTAAATGNTTTTAGAAGTGTTTATACAGCCTTTCTAAAATAAAATCATAATAGGCTTAAACAAGAACTTTGTGAAGAGCTTCTGACAAAAAAGAGGGGAAAAAAAACAACATTCACCTCTGACAGTGCCTTGTATTTTCAGAGAGAAAGAATCAAACAGAGGGTGATGGGAGAAGGAAAAGTGGTTTTTGCTAATTCCCCCTGTATTACCAGCTCTCTCCCTTTTCCCCTTATATATTTCCTGCATGATTTAAACACTTAAATATCTCTGTAGCAGGCAGAGNTGTTGTAACATCAGAAAGTTTGAATTTGAAATTGGTGAGGAACAGGCTCAGTAGAAAAAATTGGGTTTTACTGATTGTGTCAGTAATCCAGCACATCAGCAGCATTCCTGGGCAGCAAACAGGACTGAACCAAAGGAGAATGCAGAGAGGTAAATAATAAAGAATCACATAAATAAATAAATAGCGAAAATTTCACCAGGGCTGCCCTTTATTGATGTGTCCCCCGTATTTCTAGTCTGAAAACACAAAAAAATGGGATATAAGTTAATTCCTTCTGCTTCCCATCACCCACAAAACCCCAAGACCCACANAAGTTCCTTCTCTGGGATGTGTAATCTGCAGGCTGGAATCAAAAATGTAAACAAGATTATTTCATAACAACAAAGTTATACATTAAGAGGTTGGTCTAGTGGCTCCTGAATTACTCCATGTTGGACATCCCTCATGGTTATTAAACCTATTTAAATGATTTCTCCTCTTCATTTGAAGGATGTATCTGCCTTTGATTCACATTATAAAAATAAAAAAGGCAAAACAACACTGCCACAAACATGAAAACTGTTGATTCTTCTCACTGGTTTAAGATGGATATATCAGGTTTGGACATAATTTTTGAAAAATTAGAAAGTTGCTCAGGGCTGTGTCCAGTGGGATTTTGAATATCTGCAGAGAGGGAGACCCCACAACTTCCATGAGCAACCTGTGCCAATGTTTGACCACTCTCACCACTAATTCAAACAAAAATTCCTATTTCTTTCAGCTTCACAACCAGATGAGAAGAGGGGTAGCTTTAGCAGAAGTAGTTAACAAAGCTAAATTTAACCACATTTATCTATGTAATTAATTTAATTTGGGCCAGAGCAAGGTTTTCTGATTTCAAACAATATAAATATAAATATGATTATGAATATGAATATGAATATAAATATAAATATAAATATAAATATAAATATAAATATAAATATAAATATAAATATAAATATAAATACAATATATAAATATATTCTAAGGAACCAAACACTGACAGAGATGTTACATTTGTGCATCACAGTTCAGCAGTGACTCCATAACCTAAAGATATGAATTATTCCTCTCCATCTCCTTTCTGTTCTCTGATTTGAGCTTTTTCCTTTTGTAATAAATAGTCTATGTTCCAGGACAAAAATAATTAAAACAGAAGGCTGGAAGTATTTTAATTTAATAAAATGCAACTCATTTTGAAAAATCTCTCCATTCCAAAGGACAGTAATTCATGGCTGGATTTAACCAGGGGTACATTAATGCACCACACCACAGTGCCAAGAATGAACTCTGCCTTGTTATGAAACTNCTGATTAATTCTTAGTTATGATTAGGATCCTCCAGCCTTGATGTTTCCAGATGAGATTAAACTGAATTTTACTGGCACAGATTTTTCCTCCACATTTCCCTCAGAGGAGTCTTGGCATATTTATTGCACTAGAAGACATTATTCATCTGTATTTAGCACCTTCCTGTTGTTATTGATCAAACCCATTCCTACACTCCCTTAAAACCATTTCATGACAATTTAGCTCTAAATTTGGAATATTCCCTATTCCCTGTCCAGACACTAAAAACCTGCCCTCTTGTCCTTTTGTACAGCCCCAGGGAAGGGACAATTGTTGGATTTATTCTGGTGCCATCCCAGCTTTAAGTGCAAGGAGAGCTGTTGAAAAGTAACCTATATAATCAAAGTAATTAGGCACAGCAATTGTTATAAGCTTATTTTAATCAACAACTAATTCACTTTAAGCACAAGGATTCTGTTTGAGTTTGCTAGAAAGAAAGAAAAAANTTCTCCATTTACCAACATCAGCAGAGCCCAGACCTGAGTGACAAAGGGACAATTCCTNAACCAAACTGGCAANAATTAAGAGATTTGATCAATTCCTNTGCCCAAACTGTCATGAGCAGCAACCAAGCTGAGCATTTCTCATTTCAAGAGAGAAATTTCATTTAAAGGCAGGGCTGGAATTGGAGGAACAATCAGTTCCAATGTCCCCAGTCCCAAAATTTCCAAATCAGACCCATGGGATTTACATCAACACTAAAAGCCTTAAAGCTTCTGCCCTGTGGCTGAAACTTTTTGGGTTTAAGGAAATATTTTCTTTGTTCTAAGCAGCATTTCCAATCTGGGAAATGTCCTTGGAGTCACTCTACTTCAGTCAATTTTCAGATTTTCCCCTCCCATCTCAATCCTTNCTCCCACCAAACCAACAGAAATATTCAATGATTCTGACCAAACTCCTCACCTTTTATTAACTACTTGACTCTTGTCAGCAAAATTAATCACATTTTTTAAAAACACCTCCACTGGTAGCCTGAAGTGCCTCTCATGCCTGTTTTGGCCTGGTCATCATGCAAGAATTTAAACCACAAAGTTTGAAACCCNTCCCCTAATTCTATGGTATCTACATATACCCACTCTCATTTCTATTTTTATTACCTCCTCTGTGCTTTTTTTAACTAATTAGAAGTGGAAAAACCAATCAACCAAACATCCCCTTGCACAAAAATCCACCTAAACCCAGTCCCTGAAAAATATCTGAAATATCATGTGAAAATTTTCATATGAAGAATATGAAAAATATGAACTGTGATAATAATCATAATGTAAAAGAATTTAATCAGGCATTAAATAACAGAAAATATGTGACCTTTANAGATGTGCATCAAAAACCTGAATTTCCATAAAAGAAAGAGAATTTACAGGTGGCTGATCTGTCCATCCAGTTTTCACATGCAGAAAACTTATCAATACTCTGAGGATTGTGAAATAGAGCCAGAGAGGAAAACTAAATTTCTAGAAAGACCAAAGCAAAGATTAATCTTAATACTTGCTGCCTTTCTGGTGGCACCACAATTTGTACAGTGGAAGGAGCTAAATTTAGTGAGTGCAAAGCAAATCTAGCCACATGAAAAAGGAAGTTTTTTCACTTGATTGAACTCCTGATTATAGCCCATCATAATTACAGATTTCTGTTAATAGTGCTCATTTCCAGAGTAAGGAGAAGGTTNTTCAAGCACCCATCTCCAAAGGGGTCTAAAAACACCAAGAGCAGATATTTCACTGCTGATACAAAATGTGCTCCTCTTTACCAGCACATATCAGCTGGAACTATTTTTAAATTGGTTTTGGTTTGTTCCATTTGGGGTTTGGGAGGCAAAAGGATGAGCTCAAGTGGATGTAATCTGTCACAGTGATCCTTAACTAATATATTTTCTCAGAGGGATTTTTTTATTATTATTTTATTTTTGCATGATTGGTGGGATAATGTTTGGGATGCATTCCCCAGGACTTGTCAGGACAGCAGGAGTGCTGCCTTGGCTGGGCAGAGCAGCAGACAGAGGCTGCAGCCAATTTGTGCCTGATTATTCATTCAGGAGGAAACAGGGCAGCAGTGATGGAGAGCTGGAACATCCTGTCCTTCTGCAGAGAAAAATCTTGTTTCTCAGCCCTTCCAAATGCACAGCCCCTCTCACACCAGCACTGAGCACTGCCAGCCTTTGGAGTGAGGGGAAATGGAAGGGGATGGAATAAATGGAAATTACAGGAAAAAAAAAAAAGACATGAAAAATCTGCAGTGGAGCTGTTTAACATGCTCAGGACTTTCCTTAGGGCTGTGGCCATCCTCTGCCCAATCTCACCCAGAACTTCCCAAGGACAAGGTGTCCCAGTGTCCCCACAAGGAGCCAGCCACACTCTGCTGCTCTGTGTGTTTGCACCTGCAGAGGTAACAGATTTATTCCATTGATCACCTTCCANTGCTTCCATTTGTCACTGTACTTATTCCATTTATCTTAAATTTTTATAATTTCTAGAAGGTTCTTTTCCATGCAAGGTGTTTGCACAGCAGCTCTCTCATTTTTTCAGTGATGCTGAAGGACTGGATGGTTTGACTGAATTAAAACAACACTTGAAACAACAGCNTTTCCTTTGAAAAATTCCTGTTGCCTCTGCAAGGCTCCAGCTGGGAAAGGGATTTTGTGGGACACATCTCCTGCTGCTCCCCTGAGAATCTGGACCCATCACACCTTTGCTCCTCATGGACCCCTGGTACCAATTCTCCAGGATCCCACCCAGCCTAGAGGTTTTCTAAAAGCAGAAAGGCCCAGGATTTTTGGACACCTTNCCACACTCACAAATAACCCAGAAATAGAACTGTTTGTATCCCAAAGGAGCCAAGAGCTTCACACACAAGATGAGAAAATTGGAAGGTTGAGAGAAAAATGGGTTCTACCAAATTGAAGCATAGATTTTACTTATCATATATTTAATACCAATTGTCTCAGTTATCTGTGACTCAAAAAGGATGTAATATTTTCCTTACATTAAAAGCAAATTAATAGATCAAGGTCAGTCACAAAGAATAGCAATGAAAGTCAATTTATAGTCTTGCTCAAGTCCGCAAATAACTCCTGCCATTAATTGCTCTGAAATCAACACATTTTCTGTCACAGACTTTATTCCTGATCCAGTGTACTTCAGATCTTGTACCATTTGCAGTTTTTTGGTGACTGGGGACTGGTTTTTTCCCCAGAGGAGCTCTGAAAGTAAAAAAGAAAACATACTAAAACTGCATTGTAAATAAAATATATATTTACACAATGTAAATCTGAAAGGAAATTAATTTCCTATTTCATNATGAGGTGATTCACCCACCACATTGATTCCTAATCAGCCTGTTTGTGTACCTTATAAAACCAGCACCACTTTCTGTGAAATTGGTATTAAATCATCACATTGGAAGGTGTTATCTTCCTGTTTCTGTGGCTGACAGCACAAAGAAAACCCACACTAAAACAAAATGTGCCTGAAGTAATTGGTTTACACCAACTCATGTAAAAACAAAGGCTCCCATCAGGAAAACATGCTCCCTGAGAACATTCCCTGAGAAGTGTTCTCCACATCCCCAGCAGACATCAATCAGCTCCACCTCAGCAGGGGCAGGAAAAGGAGCCCAACACCCTCCAGTCATTCATTGTGCCAACACATTTGCTCTAAAAAAGAAAAAAAAAAGGTCCTCAAATGCTCAGACAAGAAGTGATATTTATAAACNCTGATGAAAACACTGTGGAGCACCTTGCAGAAAACAAATTTTTTTTTTTTTTGGGGAAGAGCTGGAGGTTATCCCCACAATGAGAAGNGAATTTTCTCATGCAGGACAAGATTTGTGCAGAATAAGATGAACATAGGATACATAACACAAAAGAAAATTCTGTGCAAGGCAATAGGAAAATCATCATAACAAGTTCAAAATCTGATTTACTCATTTGCATACAAGAAGGAAAAAAAACAAACCCTAATGTATAAAATGATATTATGATAACAAAAAGCTTCCAAGTGATTTTAGACTGACTAAAACCTTGCAGTGAATNCTCCCTTCTGCTCCCAAACCCCTTCTACCCCAAATACTCCTCTCTGCTCTCAAATCCCCTCTTCCACCCTAAATCTCCATCTCTGCTCCCAAATCCCCTCTTCCTTGGCAGCTGACTCCATTCCACACCTCACAACTCACAAAAATTTGAGATTTCAGTAAAACCCAGCTTTTTTTTGGCAAGACAAACCCCTCAGGCCAAGGGCAGGAAGAGCAGGGTGGGATTAGGGCTTGAGCCAGGCTTACACACCCCAGCCTTGCCTAAACACAGTTATTTCAATTATTAAGTCAGCTGCTAATTTAGGGAGAAAATTTGGTTTTGTACCTCTCATTGTGCTCAACTGCAGAGCCAAGTGATGTGTGAAGATCATTACTTTCTGCTAATTACCACTCCTAGAAGCACAGACAATTAACTACATCATCTATTATCCCTAATAATTATTATTTACACAGNAAATAAGATGGACACTATAGGTTGGGGTTTTTTCCCTGCCTAATTGATCCTGAGGAAATGCTTAGCAAGGGCTTTATAAAAAAGGTTTTAAATATGTTGGGGGGGATTTTTTGGGTGATGATTGTCTTGNTTATATTTAGAAAGATTTTCTGCTCTGCATTGTCTGTTCCCATCCATAATTTATAGCTGCTTACACACTGGGAACAAAATTACCAAAAATAATTAGATTAAGATAAAATTTTACCTAAAATAGGAATTGTTTCACCTAGGAAATAAAACCTCTTCCAAAATACACAAATTTTTACTAATCAGCCCAATCAATTTTCAATCAAATCAACCAAATTTTTCATTTTAAGTGGCTCAAATGCACCACTTAGCTGGAGACACAGACAGTATTTTAATGCTGTCANCTGAGCTCTTCAAAAAGAAGAGCACATGCAATTTTCACAAATTTCCAGTACCAAACTAATTGGAAAAGAAAAAATTGAAACTGAAAGCAGCCAATAAATGACTTGCAGCACTATCCAGAAGCTGTGCCAACATATTTTGTTTAAAAAAATAAAGAAAAAAGGGGGAAAAAAATGTCCTAAAAGGCTCAGACAACAAGGAGCAATATTTATAAATCCAGATGAAAACACTGTGGAGCACTTTGCAGGAAACAGTGATTTTTAAACCTGCACTTTTGGGAAGAGCTGGAGGTTTTCCTCATAGGTGAATCTGATTTTTTGCTAAGCAGATTTTACTGTATTCCTCCTGGATCTCATATTCAATAACTTATTGCACCCCTAAGGCTGCAGGATCCAAACTGTAAAACCTGGGGCAGTTTCATGAGCCCAAATNCCAAACTCCAAATTCCCTTGGTCTTTTCCAGACAGGGAGCAAAATGAGGATCCCTGAATTTCTCCACCAGCTCCTCCCAGTACGTTTTTCTGAGCCATTTTCTGGGTGGCTTTAATTACACAAGGAGAGGATTTTAGGACTCCAAATGACTCCAGCCTGCTGCTCCTTCCTCATCCAAAACCAGTGGCACCAACAAGGAGCTGCTCCAGTGCCATTACAGGGCTAAAGTGAAAAAATTAACATTAGTTACTGCTGACTGATTTCTGTATGATTGTATGAGGATAAAACCTTTGGCAGACCTATCCTCCCATAAATACCTGTCAATTAGCACTTCTCCTCCTCACCAGCCTGAAAACACAAATCCTGAAGTCGTGACAGAGTGTCTGAAGGGACAATTTACTTTTGAGCACTGCCTGAGGAGAGGAAGCAGAGATAAACAAACATTCTGAAGGATGAGCTGCCACCAAAACTCCCTCAAGCCCTTCTGTACCAACACTGGCACTGCAAAGCTCCCTGTGGACAGAGCTGGGATTTGGAGCACACATGGTGCAGATAAACAGGGAAAACCAGTTTCCTTTCCTTTCCTTTCCTTTCCTTTCCTTTCCTTTCCTTTCCTTTCCTTTCCTTTCCTTTCCTTTCCTTTCCTTTCCTTTCCTTTCCTTTCNCTTTCCTTTCCTTTCCTTTCCTTTCCTTTCCTTTCCTTTCCTTTCCTTTCCTTTCCTTTCCTTTCCTTTCCTTTCCTTTCCTTTCCTTTCCCTGAAACTTCCCTTCCCCTTTTTCCTCTCCTTTTCCTATTTNCCNCTCCTTTTTCCTTCCTTCCCCTTTTTTCTCCCCTTTTTCCTTTCCCTTCCCCCTCTCATTTTTCCTTCCTTTTCCTATTTTCCTCCCCTTTTTTTCCTGTTTTCCCCCTTTCCCCACAATTTGCCCCATTTTTATGGCTCTCACTCCTTTTCCCATCATTTCTTTTTCCCCCAAACCTCTGGCACAGGCAGCTCAGCCTGGCCTGGCCACTGGAGCACCTGATAAATGATCAATGATAAATAACTAATAAATGATAAATGACTGATCTTTTCCAAACACTTCCCATCAACAGCTGGAGCTGCCACCTGTGCCTTGATGTCAGAGGCAGGGAAATACAGAAGGAATAAACAGGATTTAAGCTGTCATTTAAATTATCATAAATGAAAGCTTGCCTCAATTTATACTTACTCATTTATTTTTTTTTACCACTTCTCTGCCCGTTTCTGTCCTCATATTTTGTGTCTAGAGGGGTTTTTTAAAGTATTTATTTTGACTCATTTTTAGCAGCAATGAGGGGACTAAGCTGGATGAAATAAGAGATGGCTTGAACCTTCATGTGCAGCAAAAATAAATGGGAAAATCATCTGTAATTTAACACAGGAAACAAAGGGCTTGAGAACAGGCTNTAAGCAAACCATACCTGAGAGTAAAAATATCTTTGCAATTCCATATGCCAAAATAACTCACAGAGGCAGTTTGGAGGTCAAAAGCTGTTTTCTTGTGGTTCTCCTTGGAATAAAAAAGGGAATTCTGGTGACAGATAACAGCAGTTTCCTGTAGCAGAGTGCCCTTGGCAGAATGCTCTGCTGCTGTAGCCTCAGGCCACAGAAATTCCCTGATTTTCTGTGATAAGTGTGGCCTGATCTCATCTGTTGGGGCTTGAGCTTTTGTAAAAATGAAATTTGAAAAACCTTTCCTGAACAGTCAGGGTCTCCTTCTCCCTTTCCATGTGCAAAGCAAAACTTCAAATAAATACAGGGACACATAAAATAAAATAAAATAAAATAAAATAAAATAAAATAAAATAAAATAAAATAAAATAAAATAAAATAAAATAAAATA
>OAMK01000743.1:417598-443629 GCA_900205225.1 Saxicola maurus maurus | reverse complement strand
TAGAATAGAATAGAATAATAAAATAAAATAAAATAAAATAAAATAAAATAAAATAAAATAAAATAAAATAAAATAAAATAAAATAAAATAAAACTATATATATATATATATAAAGTTAGATAGATAAAGGGAAGTTCTATTCTCTGTCAGATGAGAATTAGGGAGCCACAGGCAACAACAGTTTAAAAAGTGACATTTCCATCCTCCTGCCCATCTCTAATAACTTTACAGATTAATGTGTGGNGATGTATGGAAAAATCCATGAACATACCTACTACACCTCAATTTTTGAAATTATTTGGTAGGAAACTTCCAAATATCCATATTCCCAAAAAAAGTTTGAAGATTTTTTTTTTAAGAAGATCTTACTATATTGAAATTGTTGGAANTATGAATGGTTAAAGAAAATGCCAGGAATTTTCTGTTGGCTAAATGATAGGTGTATGTAATTGTTGAGACAATTTTTTTATCTGATTTAAGAAATTTTTAAAAGTCAAGAGTAAGGCAAGTATTTCATCAATAAAAAATAAATAAATCTCAAAGAAAGAAGTATATTCTGCACTTTGCACACCTTNCCAAAGGCTGTTCCTGGCAGGAACATTGTGTCTCCCAACAATCAGAGAGCTGTTCTTGCTTGGGATGCAAATATATTCTCCCAAAAAATAAAAGAACTTTCACCTGGCTGCCACATCCATGTTCCCACTACCAGCAATAGATTTGCATCAATTCTTGCAGAGCAGCTGTTGAGCTAAAATCCTATTTTCATCCTTTCACTTTTTTAGAATTTCATTGTTTCTTTTGGCTTCTCTATATTATGGGTCTCTGATATTTTATTATCTACCTGCTCTGCCTTTCAGCTGCAATCAAATTGTCTGTACTCTTTGTGTTTTATTTCAATTTCTCCTTTAGGTTTTATCTAACAACAGCCCTTTTGTCCCAAAAGCTTTCCCAGCTCACATTCATNACTTGATGAATATTTACTAACATATAGACCAACATATTTTTCTTTTATTTTCTTTGGGAAAAGGGAGTGAATGTGGAAAGGAGTGAATGTTTTGTGATTTTCTGTGACATCTCTTCCTTTGGTTTAAGGTTTGCCACCACATCCTGCCACACTCTGTCCAAATGCACCAAACCACAGCCAGAGCAGCACAAAAACCTCCTCCTGGAATTCCAGATATTCACCCAGAACAGGCAAAAGGAGCCTTTAATCCCTCAGCACCCAGCAAATAAAAATTGGTGTTAGATCCTCACAACAACAGCTCCAGCTGGGACTTTTCCACTGGTGCTGAAAATCCCTCATCTAAACCCTAATTGTGGTGTCTTCTTAATCAGGCACATCACACCCAGCCAGGAAATTAACAGAAGAAATACCTTTCTAATTAAAACTGGGATTATGAAAGCAAGAGCTGCACAGAAAAGTCCAGATGAGTGGTTTTGGTGTTTGGAGTCTCTGTTCCATCACTCATCCTTGATGTCCAAGATCAATGTGCTCCAGCTCCAAGTGCCATCAAAGGATTCCCAAAATGCAAATTCTGCTCTCAGAGTGGATCCTTGCAGTCCCCATCACAGCTCACAGGCAAAAATGTACTGAGGCTGATTTCATTTCCATGTGGAAACAGGGGTAATGAGCAGAAAGGTTTGCTGGGGAACAGCTTCACACCAACAGCAGAAAAGCTGCTCTCAAGCTAAAGGGATGCAAAATCAGCTCACCCAGCAACTTAATCTTGGAAAGCAGTAAAAAGAGCTATATTTAATGAAAAAGCTGTATTTAATGATGCCATTGTTCAGTTGGAATAATTTGTGTTTAATTTCTCAGGGAAATTCAAATCTTTTATGCCAAGCACTGATATTATTCCCTTTTTATATTTTTTATCAATGGTTCAATTGCCCCTTAATCAAAAGACAATGCAGGAGGGAATATTTCTCATTCAGCAGAGCATCTTGACTAATTTTATGGTCCCATATGTGATGCCTCTGAACAGAAGTTCACACAAAGAGCAATTTACAGCACACACGTAGCTGGAGAGCTAAAAATAGAAAATGCAAAACTCAGTCTTGGCAGCAGAGCCCTGACAATGCCCTTTGGGTTTCAGCTGATATTCACAATTTGATTAAACATGCTCTAAGGATGAGTGCATTCTGTATTAGCAGGAAGGAAAATAATTCTGTATATTTATCCTGGAAACAACTCCCTCAGGTATTTTTTGCTGTATTTATTTGGGATGCAAAAAAAATAAGCTATGGAGAAATATCTTGTATCTTAAAGTTCAGCTTCAGCTTGGTGTAAACTGTGAATAAATGAAATCCCCTGAGGTTGGAGCTGTGGTTCTCATGGAGTCCATATTGCAAAGCTTTAGCTCATAAGATCTAAAAGATCACCATTAATTTTAAACAGATGAGTTCAAGCAGTCACTGATCTGCATTCAGAGTATTTCACCCCTTTATCAGTTTAGAATCAGCCNCTGTGCAGAGCTAAAAAAGCACTGAAATGGTGAAATATTGACTGTCTTTAATAGGCACAGAGAACTAATTCCAGCAAGGAGCAATGAAGCCAAGCCAGAGTAAAAAGAAAAAAAAAAAATCAAAATTATATTAAGACCATTTTAGAACTAGTATTGACCAGAAATGTTTCAGTAAACCACAAGACAGATTATTAAACCTAATACTGCAGATGGGAAAGTCTGGTGATTCCCCATCTGCTCTGGGATTCAGGGGGGGTGATCAGCAAATGAACAGCAAAATATCAAACTCTGTCCAAGCCTGTGCCAATCACACCTGACTGAAAAACCAACCAATTCCCTGCTGCTCCCTGGGAATGAGGAGAATCCTGCTGGCACTGGGAATGTTCTCCCAAAGCCTTCCCAAGGTCACACTCCGTGCCTTGTCTCCATCCTGGGTATTCAGGGTGTTGAATTCTCTTTCTCCAGCAGCAAGCACCTAAGCTGACTTAGCCTACAACAACATTTAAATAAGGAGTATTTTCCTCTCCCCAGCAATCAAATGTTGCATTGATTTGTGAGAGCAGGAATTACCCAGCAACAGCAAACTGTTCTTGCTGCTTTACAAGTGCACAANGGAAATTCAAGGAGCTGCTGCCATAAAATACCCACTCTGAGTTATCACACACTATTTGTTTTCTCTGATTGTGTTCTAAAAGACCACTTTAAAAACATGAAGTACATGCCTGACTTCATTCTGCAGCTCAGCACAGACCTATAAAAAGGACAATACATATATTCATAAAATGAAAAAAAAAATCTTATTTGTTCAGCAGCGTTAACATTCAGCTTGACCTTTCAAAGAACAAATCTATTGGAATTGCAAAAATTTTCAGCCTCTTAATTAGCTCTGTACAGAAGAATCCAATGCCACAAGCAAACAGGATATTTCCATTCTGGCCTCCTTGTACAGAGTGAATAAAATACTTCAGGATGTAACTCACTTGAAACCAGAATGAACAAAGACTATTAACCTTGCTGATTTAACCAACCTTTGAGCACAAAAATCATTTTGCACATCTGTAGGCTCAGTGAAAAACCACACACTCGTGTTCCCAGATTTATCTGCACCAGAACTGGGCCACCCCAATCTAACGACAGCAAGAGATATTTAAATGCCTCGTGGTCTTAGACAAATCCCTGTGCTTGAGAAAAAACAAGTTTTTAGAGCACCTGTTCTCATTTTGAGGGTGTCTACAGTCACGTTGAATTCATTACGAACTTCATTAACGCAAAATTGCATCTCCTTCTGCTCGGCCTCCCCCAACCACGTGAAGACGAGCACGCTCACCAGAATTTTGGTGGTGTAGGCGCTGTTGATGGCGATGGCGTTGACCAGCAGCTCCATGGTTTTGGCAGGGATGGAGTCGGGGTCGGGGATCTCCTTGTAGTGCACGTCGCCCACGTAGGCCTGCACCACCGTCATGCGGTTGGTGGTCAGCGTGCCCGTCTTGTCCGAGCAGATGGCCGTGGCGTTGCCCATGGTCTCGCAGGCGTCCAGGTGCCTCACCAGGTTGTTGTCCCTCATCATTTTCTAGAGGAGGAACCCACCAAAACCCCAATTAGAAACGCGTCCCATCTGGTTTTCGGCCGTAGGAAGCGGAGCGGCGCCGCTGGGGAGAACGTGGAGTTCTCCAGACCACAGCTGTGGTGGGGTCAGAATTGTTGGCTGGAAGACTCAGGAGCTTACCATTCCTTCAGGTTTGTAGTTTATTATAAAGGTGTGGGTGTAAGAGAGTAAGAGATAAGAGCAAGGGGGTAAGAAAGAGCAAGAGAGCAATTTTTTGTTTGCAATACAATAACTATTCTTCTATGATGAACATTCTAATTTCCATTAACCATACAATAACTATTCTTCTATGATGAATATTCTAATTTCCATTAACCACTCCAATCCAATATACTAATTTCCTAATATTTGCATGCAACCTATAGGAACTACTAAATTACCATGTTTTGTGGCTTTCTTATCTGTAACCCTTATCTTCAGACCTTTCCTGCCAGGCTGGGGACAGGATGTCTGTTGGTTCTTTGGTATTTGTGGCATTTGGTGTCACCTCAAGCCTTGCATGACTGTTTTCAGCTTATANATCAAAGNATGCCAACATCTCTATTTCATCTGTTGTTTCAGAACTACTTGCTAGGCACTTCTAAGAATTTTCTATTCCCTCCCCAACAGCCAAAAACCCCAAACCCAGCTGCAGACAACCAAGCTGGGCCCATCCCTGAGATAAATCCAAAGAGTGGCAGTAGGTTTGCATTTTAAGGAAGAGCTGGAACAGCAAAGATGTGCTAAAGGAACAAAGACAACAGCATTCTTTAAACATTATCGTTATAGCAAACATTTTTGTTTTGCTTTTTTCTTAACACTGCTTTTTCTTAACACTTTTCTGANCACTGATAATATGCCAGGATATTCTCTGGCAGCATGCAGATGGACCACACATTTTGGGGGAAAAGCAAAAGGGAAAGAGAAAGTGAAAATAAAAAGGGTGTCAGAGGAAGGACATCAGGAGAATGAGACAACATTTTCAAAGCATTTACATTCTTCATTAGCAAAACCCCATTTTGAGACTTGCTGCTTTTTCCTAATAATTGTGACANTTGGCTACATAGAAGCCAAGAGGTTCCTTCCTAAACTTCCTAAGTTAATTTGTTTACATGCCAAATGGAAATAAACTTGACACCATCCTCATCTAAGATTCCCAGAATGTTTAAATCATCTGATTAAATCGCTCAAGTAATCCCCAAATCCTCTTTAATTTCCTAATAGAACCATTTACATTGACTTCAAAGAACTGCAGCTGCATTTAAGAAAAATACCTGAAAGCTTCAGTGAAACTCTTAATTTCTCTGAGAAACTCCAATTTCTCTGAGAAGTGTTCCTGAAGACTTCAAATCCTTGTCAAAACTTTGTACAATTGCACAAGAAAATTGATACAAAATTATTCTATATCAAAAGACTGGACTATTTTTCANAGTACATTCTGCTCAACAAACTCCTGGTTCCTTGGAAATTAAGTAGGTATTTCTCCTGCTTGATATTCCTGCACTGTGCAGTTTTAAGCAGATGTGTTGGAAGATGTATTTGCATTTTTGTTAGAAACACTTTCAATATGAGTTTTCTTTAAAGCAATTTCCTGAGCATTTTGAGTACATAATTCTCAGACCATTTTTCACCCCATCTGATAAAACCTGAGGACCAACCCAGCAGTGAACTCAAGCACACAGAACTTTTCTCCCTGGGTTGTTTTGAATGTCTCTTACCTTCACAGAATAAGCCAGAGAAATAGTGACAGCAAGTGGGAGTCCCTCAGGAACAGCAACCACGAGCACAGTGACACCAATAATGAAGAATTTAACAAAATACTGAACGTAGACAGGAGTGCACTCAGGCAACCACTGCTTCTTGTTGACCACAAAGGTGTCAATGGCAAAATACAGTACCAAGATGATGACAGTGATGGCAGACATCACCAGACCTGGGAGGAGAAATCACAGTTACCATCAACCCAAACACCACTGAGGACATGAGCAATCAGAAATTGGGGTTTATAGGAAATTATTTCTTTCTTTGTGACATTTTTTACAGGTACCAATAACAATGATAAACTGTACAANAAAGAAAAACCATTGCCATAATATATTTGCAGCAATCATCCATTCCTGTGCACAAGAAATTCTAGGGAATTCATTTTTAAGCACTTACTGCTGCCTTTAAAGCTTCCCAGGCAGTTCTGCTGTCACTCAAGCTAAGTTTATTCAATTTAGCACATTACTTTGCCTGGTACAACATTTATCTGGCTTTTGAACCCCCATCTTTTACAAACTACTTGTCTATCCATATTTAAACACCTTTCTTCTAAATAAGTATATCTTTAGAGGCTTGAGCAAAGTTTATGTTGCTGTATAAAATACTGTAGAAAAGCCCTACAGATGTGTCTGGGTGAATATAAAGAGGCAATAATGCAAATTACCCACAGGACAGTTTTTCACTGGGTTTGTTTAAAATGTGATTAATGCTGCTCTTTCCAAGGTGTCCCTTTCCAAAGGAACATCTGCAGAGTGTGATTTTCATGAGCAGAGGTTCCAAAGAGACAGAGACACCAATAAATATTTCACAGAATTGACAAAATATCCCAAGCAAACCATCCACTCTCCCAATAGCACAGACTGCTGGGATAACAGCCCTGCTCCATAGTTTTGTTCCTGGGTTTGAGTAAATAAAAAAATTTCAATTATAACCTCAGCTTTTCTTGCCCTGACCAGCCCTGTCTGGCAGGGTTGTGTGAAGCACTTAAACCTGCCTTTTTGGAATAAATTAATTTCTCCCTAATGAGATCATAGAGTAGAAGGAGAATGCTGTGAATCTCATGTCTTGACTGCAGTTTTAAAAAAAAAAAATTGGTACAGCTGAAGGATGCTAAGGTTGACAGGAAACAGATGAGTCAGGGAGNTCATTCTGTGCCAGAGGATAAAGGAAAACCCATTAAAATATTGCACAGGCAAATACTCCTGACAAAGCAAGACATCCCCATAGATTGCTCAAAGCCAAAGAAAAACCAAATGAGGGAATGATTAATTAATCTAATTCCTGTTCCTTGCCACATTCTGGTCAAAAATCCCTGCACAATTACTTTAAGGGTAACGTTCACGTGCCTGCCAAAATACCAGAGAGGGCAGGAGGGAAGGCAGTGCAGAAAGGTATTTAATCCAAGGAATTAATCAGGGGAAACAAAGGAGAGAGGCTGGAGGAATATGAANTGGGGCAAGGCATTAAATTGGATATCAGGGGCGATTATCCCAGACTGTGTTCAGGCAAAGGGAATTGGCACCAGGGGGTTGTGTGATCAACTCCAGTGATGAACTTAAAAAGGGATGGGAAGGGGAAAAACCAGACTGGGGAACAAGGCTGAGGGAGATAGAGCAGAAGTAAAGGGATCTTGTAGGGCTCAACCAAGCAGCTGAGATCAAAATCTCTTTAACACCACAAGAAAAACAAACCTAAGGAACTTTAGGCCCTTATGGAAGATTTCCACTCTCTACCTACATGTTGGAGAATGCTGCTCCCAACACCAGGATACAGGAGTGTGGGNATGTGGGGAGAACAGGATGATTTTGGGATCCATGAGAGGGAAATACTGTGTGAGTGATACTTTGAGATGGTATTAGAGATTCTGAAACCGTGTACTCCCAAGTTCTGAGGGGAGAGGAAATTAAATACATAATTACTGCACTTGGGAATATTAACCCTGAGACAAGCTGCATTTCACTCTGATTCAAATATTCATTACAATCCAAGTTGCCCAAAGCTCCTTGACATCCACAGCTGATTTTTAGGAGAATAAAAGATCTCCAGCACCACGCACTCTCCTTAGAACACCCTTGTGACACTTTTTGCAGTCCAAAGGGCTCTGTCCCCTCTCAGAACCAGCTCCCCATCCCTCTGCCTCCTGTGAGGGGTTTGGTGGCACCCAGCCATACCTGCTTTGCCAATCTGCACTGCCAGCTTGGTCAGCTTGCCCTGCAGGACGGACTTTTCCTTCTTGTGCATGTTGGATTTCTTCTTGTCCTTGTCGTCGCCCTCGCCGCCCTCGGCGCTCTTGAGGGGCTGCATCTCCATGGCAGCAGCCCCGTCCTGCTGCTTGGCTGGCAATGCAGAGCACAGCTGTTATTGCTGCACAGCCCTCCTGNCCTCCTGCTCACACCCAGCACCATCTCTGCCACGGCACCCACGCCCTGGAGACCCGGCGGGGCTCAGCACATCCCGCAGGATTTGGGGATTTGGGCTGCAAAAACACTTGGATTGGGTTTATCCCTTGTNCTCACCCCCACCCACGACCCTCTGGGCCATACACATTTATGTCACTGAATGTCTTGCAGGTGGCTTGGCAGGTGACAGCATCAGCAGGATTCCCTGGAACAGCAGAGCTCTGGCAGATCCGTATCTCCCTGGATTTTGGGGGTCTCTTGGAATGCAGTGCCCCCCCCATATTTCCAGTGCAAACATTTTGGAGGCAATGTGGCTGCACAGATGGTCCATGTGTGACCAGGACACCCCACTCTGCCACGGCCTGTTCCAGAAAATCCCTGGGTTATAAAGTTCCCTCAGCATTCCGTGCTNGGGTCTGGTGGGGGTGGTGGCATCACCATTCCCCCAAGAAACCACACAGGGCTGATCCCCCCTTTCCTGACAGAATGCCAACAGAAGGAAACTTTATTTTTACGTGTTTCTGAGAGGCAATGACATTGCAGTGGATATATGTGCATGTGTCTGGTTTGCACCGNGCACAATAAATAAAATAGGATGAGGTGAAACAGCTTTGCTTTCGTGAAGAGATTGTACAAGACTCTGCTTGTTTGACCTGGAAATCTAATTTATCTACCTAGCCTGAATGCTTATTATTTAACAGCATTTTATTTAGTACTTCTGTACCATGACCCACTGAGTTTCTCTATCCAGTTTCTGAGCCATCACCTTTGCAATGTTCAATATTATCTGAGAAGAGAAAATTATCCTTTCATTTGGTGCAACCCAAAGAACTCTTGATAGCTGTGTCCTATAATAAAAAGGGAACCATGACTTTGCTTCAGAGAAAGCAAAATATTGATTCCAATTTCTCCCTGACATTGTATATTAAATAAGACACTCCTGTGACTCTCAGTCTTCCTGTTGTTTATCCTCATAAAAGGCTTTTACAGTGCTAGATAACACCCTGGCTTTAAGGTTTCCTTTTTTTATTGCCTTGCCTTTTCCCTGCAAATGAAGAGATGTCCAGACAATGCCATCAGACACCAGAGATGATGAGACATAAAAACACTGGGCTGGAAAATCACTAACAGTACGTGGGATACACAACTTGCACAGGAAAAATTAATTCAAATGAGCTTTGTGAGATGAAAGCAACGTCTATAAATGGTTCATTTAAAACACTCCTCTCCTAAATCTCTGCAGCTTGTGGAGGTCACATTCTCCTTGCTGGGTGTTGGTTNGGGTTGGTGTTTTGGGGCTGTTTTGGACATTCTGCATGAGTTTCACACACAGGCACAGACCACAGGCTCTCACTGCACTTTGNGACAGGACTGAACTACATGCTAACACCACAATCCACAACCTCCTGAATAGGAAAGAACATTACCTTTGTTCTGGTTGTTCTCCATATTCCCATCCTGCATCTTGCCTAAATGATGAAAAATTCCAACAGACAACAGACAGTAAACAACCTTCAGCCGAGACAGAACACGAAAATGGGATTTTGTATCAATGGGAGACAACAGCCATGAGCACACCTCCCCTGCACTCACAGAGGGACCAGGGGCACATCCAAGGAATTCCAGCCCAGCTCAGGGCTGGCACACCCTATCAGCATGTATTGCTGAGGAATCTGCATAAAGGCAGAGGGGGAAACTAATCTGGTGGAAAGATGAATTGGAATAATATTCCTGAGCTGATGTTTCAGAGGGCTGGGACTTAAAAACTCTGACATGCACCATTGTAGAGTGTGATTTTCTTCATGTATTCCAGAATTAAATTAATCATGTTACTAAATTGAGGAAAAAATAGATTCCAGAATTAAATTAATCACGTTACTAAATTGGGAAAAAATAGAAGCAATAGTGTAAATAAATCTAAATAAATAAATAAAATGTACATCAGATTTTTAAATTATGTCTTCCTCACTTGGTTGTACTTATCAGCAAATTTCTTTTGGAAATGCAAGTGCCAGGTGACCTAAATTCAGATTTATCCTGAACACAGATTTACCAAGTTCCTCTTTCATTTCCAGCTTGACATTTTACCCACAAACAGTTTTACCACAGCAAAGTCCTTATTCCTTTGTGCTTTTTTTTAACTGGAAATGTCATTTGAAAGTGTGAATGGAAAATGGCAAAATGGACAAATCACATAGAAAACTTTAGTNTCCAGAATAACAACTAAATATTTTCAAATGTATACAAAATTTCTTGATGGGATCCCTTATGAAACTTTCACAGTAATTATATGAATTTATGGCTAAGACTACAACAAATATTATTTCAGAATGGATGACAGTGTCTTTTGGTAGTTATGTAAAATGCACAATAAAAAATGATGTTAAGGAAAATTAAGTTTAAAGACCATTACAGGATTGTTGACACACTCTAATAAGAAATATCATCAGAATTTATTTTAAAATGTGCCAGCAGGTACATCTTGTTCTTCTGACTGCTATGTGGGTTCATTTTTCCACTCTGCTGTGAATAAATAATAACAAAATGGAAAAGCTAAGATGCATGTTGGTCTTTGCTCTAAGTGGGAGAGCAAAAGTGACCAACTCAGTCCTGTATTTGTCCAAAATAGATCCCAGTGTCACACTGGGAAATTCCAAAGCCCAGAAGCAGATCCAGGGAAAGGACATCTTGTGACCTGAAATCATCTCAGAGCTCCCTGACCATTAGCTGCTTCTCTCTATTCCCAATTCTATTCCCACCCTGGCAATACCAGCACTTTTAAAAATTCAGAATCCACCTTCCAGAGCTCTAGTCTTTGCACAAGAGATGAATCCATGAACCTGAGCAAAACCAAGCTCGTTTTCCCAGTGAAATTCCCTAGAAAACCTTTGCCTGTGGGGCAGAGTTGGACTCAGTACCTGCCTGGTGGGTGTTTTTCTTAGAAGGGCTTTTAATAAAGTTACTGGAAGACATAAAATANCTCTGGAGGTTTGGATTTCTGGCTGGAGCATAAAGCCTTCCCTAAGAACTGGAAGGCATTAATTTAGAGCAGGCAGTCTGCTCCATTTCCTGCTCTAGAGATCCTTCTGCAATTCCAAACCTTGGATGGCAAAAAATTGAATATTTAACTTTCAAAAGTACAAAAAATCACCAACAAAACGTGGCTATCTCAAGTGGCAAACACATCACAGAGATTCTTTTTCTTTGTAAATTAAAGTATGCACTTTTAGGACATATATTTGCCATTTAATAGCATTATTATCATAATAAATTACACTAACAATTGACTGGCTACCTGAAAACAGCAGTACACAAAACAAACAATCATTAACAGCAGTTTAAACTCGGGTATTAAAAAAAATACATNCTTAATATTCCTAATCTACTGCATTCAGGTTATTGAGTGGGGGAAGTCATCACAGGGAGTTAGAGTTCAGTTATTTAGACAGAATAACAGAGAAAAGGTAATTTGGGTAATCAAGATAAAGAAAAGGAAGCTGTAAACTATTTATATNCTCCTGTGCCAAATCATTTTAAGGCTGCACTTTGCTATAAAATATGAACAAGGAAATGAAGCCAGAAAGAAAGGTGAGAGTGTCACCACTGCTGAGAGATCCTTCCTCCTTCCAGGTAACAAATGCTGCCCCATCCTTTGCTCCTCTGCATTGTTTAGGATCATCAAACTGATGAGTATTTATTAAGATTTTGCTGGCATAATGTGAAAAAATTGATTTAATTTTTTTTTCATAATTCTGAAAATGTTTTCCTCTTTTCTGTTTGGAATAATAAATAAAATAAATGTTGTTTGGGCTGGAGAAATCTGTCTGAGTTTTTTATCACTTTTCTAAGGAATGATGAAAAATCAGAAATTTGAGAATAGCATTTCTAACACCACCTGCATTCTGCAGCTGATCAGAAAGTTCTGAATTTTAATATAAATATTTTTCACATGCCTTTTCCTCACAACAATTCCTATATTTTGGAAAGGACTCGTGGCACCTTTACTGACTAAATTCTCACTATAAAAGTCATGGACTTGACCAAATAAAATTCCCAAGAAAAGCCTCTCCTTTACCTGCTGCTGCCCTTGAGGAAGAGCCAATGACACAAAATAACAAAGTCCTAGCACTATTTTGGAAATTATTTCCTTCATTTGGAAATTATTTCTAAATTGGAAGAAGTGCTTGGAATCAACCAAAGAAAATAATGGAACTGTGTTCTAAGTGCTGAGAGGGAACCATTCTGTTAAACAGGAAGTTTTAGATAATTCTTCTATGCATTCAATAAGAAANTTCAGAAACATAGTAAAATGTAAATTTAAAAATGTATTAAAATATAAAATTAATATTTTTTTTTAAGTTCAAACTGCAAATTGCTTTGCAGGAGCTGAAGTAGCTCAGTGCCTACACTGGGATTAGATGTAGATATAAAATATTCCAGCAGAGATTTCTCTGAGTCTGGTAAGACATCTCTGTAACTTTTCTATATTTTCTGAACACACATTTTAGTAGCAAATTCTCTAGGTTACAAATGCCAAAAAAACCTCAACAAACCCACCCTGGAAATCCTGATTTAGGAAGGTGGCAGTGCTCTACTGGAAGGAAATCAAATTTGGGGTAATTTGAGCTACTAGAAGGAAATCAAATTTGGGGTAAACAAGCTGTAAACAGTGATTGCTGCTTCCCTGTTTTTCATTTTTTAAAATTACCTTTACTAAATATAATACTTAGGAATGAGATGAATTTTGCTGAATTTTTCTGCAAAATTGTCTGCTCTTTTTATGGCCTTAACTTGCAACTTTTCAAAAACTGAACTTATTGTCCATAGTTCTGACAATGAGGTCAGCAACAATTCTCTATCTTGATCTCAACTCCTAAAATTCAACAGAATTTATAAGAGTTCCTTTGAGCATATAATACACAGGCTGGGTCACAAAGTAAATTAATTTATCACTACAGGCTCACTGGCTGAAAACAAACTGTTTCTTTTGTGTCAATTGTGTATTGACAATTAAGAATAAAAATATTTTATCTGAAATGTAATTGGTTTTTTCAAGCAACAACATTTCCTGAGTTTGCTACCTATATAGCATATATAGTTCAAGTATATAATTTTTTTTTTTTTTTTCATTTTTTTAAGGTATTTTCTACACAAAGGTATTAGACTTTAGGTTAAATTCTTGTTCCTTGTCACAGCTCAGGAAGAATTTGCAGAGTTTAAGAAAATAATAATTTCATCCTGACCATAGCAGTATTTAGATGAGTTTGGGCTCTTTGCTTTGTAAATAATAATTTTATCCTGACCATAGCAGTATGTAGATGAGTTTGGGCTCTTTGCTTTGTAATTTATCCTCTCCTTCCTTTCTGCCCTTCAAACCATATCTACATTTTAAGTGTTTAATCTGCAGCAGTGCTGAGAAGTTACCAGAAATCTGGCATTGGCCATTTCCCAGCTANCTGCAGAGCACTCAGACCTGGGTCTGCCTGTCTGAGCTCTCCTCTGAGCAGCTGAATTGTGCAAAATCTCTCCTGGTCTCAGAGGGGCTAAAATCCAAAACATCCCTAAATGCACCAAAAATTTACTCCAGGCTGTATCTCTGAGNTCCAGGATAAACATGGACACTAACTCTGCTCCTGGCTGGAGAGAGGATGATGGAAAATCACATCCCTAATTCCTGATCTAATATCCCCTGGAAATCAATTTCCTCATTAGGCTCAGCATCAAGCCAAGCACAGCAGGGACTGAGCAGAGCCCAGGCTGGAGCAGAGAGAGGCTGCACTGCTCCCATCCCTCCTCTGCAGGATGCTCAGGTCCAGGGGGCTGCAGGGAGTTTGTCTGGTTTACATTCACCAAGTGGAATTTTCACAGAATCACAGCATGGCTTGAGTTGGAACAAACCTTAAAGCCCCATGGACAGGACACCTTCCACTGTCCCAGGCTGCTCCAAACCCCAAATCCAACCTGGCCTTGGACATTTCCAAGGGCAGCCACAGCTGCTCTGTGCCAGGACCTCAGCAGTAATGCAGAATAAAACACTGATCACTCATCCCCTGGTTCTTGGTCTCTGAGGAATCTGGAANCAGGATGATGGAGGTCCCTGCCATGCAAGGAGATGCAGGGATTGTAAATCCTAGTTTTCCAGAATGGGTTTTAAATCTGCTTATATGTTTCTTTTAAATGATTTGGAAATAGGCTTAAATATTTCCTGTGTCACTGCTTTAAATAAGCTCCTACAGCAGTAAATCCTGGCCCTTGTTTAGCAGCTGATATTGCTGTCAGAAACTCTCATTTCACATGTGAAATGCAACCTGCATGGAAAAAAAAAAATCTTCTTTCACCAAAATGATGAAAAGTAGAATGACTGCTCGATATTTTTGGCACTGCACAAGAGGGAAAGGTTGCTTGGCAAATAAAGGCTCATGTATCTGATTAGCAGCAAAATACAGCTGATGCCTACACTAATATTGACCTGTTCAATCCAATTTAGCACTGGAATTTGGCTGTTAGGGGAGGCACTGAAATGTCTGTGTGCTGTGTGCAGGGTCAGGGGCTGTACTGGGACAAAGCCAGGAATGGTTTGGCTTGGGGTTAATTCACACAGGTCAGGGGGAGATCACACAAATACCCTCAAAACTCCTCAGCTCCCCCTGAAACAGATGCTGAGAGCAGCAGAAGTTGTTCCTAACACAGAGTTGGTAGAAATGGAGGCAGATCCCTCTCTCAGGGCTGTGTGAGGAATTGTGAGAGTGGAAAAGAGNAGAAGCAGAGAGAATCCCTGAATCTCCACACCTAGCCTGAACAGTGCAACTTTATAATAAATCTACCCTAAATTTCTGAAAGAGGCCTGGCTTATCTGCCCCTCTAACTGCACTCCTGGTGGCACACAGCTCAGGAATTCCGTGGGAACAGAGCTGCAGCATCCCCCAGCTCTGCAGGGCGGGTGGAGCAGGATCTCTCAGAGTGCAGGCACACACACACACACACACACACACACACAACATCTGTGTGGGTCAGCCAGGGGAGAAGGGGTTTGACACAGTCAGGAGAGAAATCCATCAAATCAGACAGGCTGGGGGTAGTGACGTACCATTGACTAAGCTGGCATTTGCATTATCAGTGGCATTTGCACCTGCTGCACCATCTGTGGCTGGAGGAGGGTGGGAGGAGGGATGGGAAGAATCTACTGAGCAATAATGGATAAAAAAAAAAACAACAAAAATAAGAAACAAACACAAAAAAAAGCACAGAAACCAAACAACAAATAATGAATAAATAATAACAGCAACGTGAAGGAATGCACGTGATGGAGAGAAAAGCCTTCGTGGCTTTCTTTGCTCCCCAAATCAAAGAGTTTAAAATTGATTAACACAAATTTCCAAAGCAATGTGGCATTGGGAAGGTGTCACAAAGTAAGCTGAAAACTCAAATAACAGCAACAACAACAATAATAATAATAAATAAATACGAAACATGTTTAGCAGAGTTGAAGGAGTTGGTGAGACCTGACTGTGCACACCCCTGTNTTCATTGCTTTAATCCTTTTTAGTNTTATTTTTTGTACTTTAATGTAATTTGTGCATTTTTAAAGTGGTTGAAATATTTCCTTTGGAGTTAATTTGCACAGTGCATGGGTGGCTTTAAAATTTGCATTTAAAAATGCATTATATCTATATTTGTTAAACAAGAATTTTTAGATAATTCTTCTGTGCATTCAATAAGAAACTTCATTAATATATTAAAATGTAAATTTAAAAATGTATTAAAATATAAAATGAATGTTTTTTTAAAGTTCAAACTGCAAATTTACTTCTACATAGTAAAATGGTAAAACCATATTATTCAAACATATTTTATGTTGTAAAAATGTAATTTATCATCACTGATGCATCCCAGTCTAACAGGGCTCAATCCATGNCCTGCCATCAATGCACACTGAGCTGAGTAGAAATATGGGATTTTCTTGTATTTTATGTGGAAAATGCAAATATAATCCTGAGGAGAGCAATGGGTTGTTTTAAACCCAGATAATGGACATCACACATTTCCTGTGATTTGTGGTGACATGAAAGAAGAACCAGAAAAGAAAACCCTCTTCTTCTTTTCAGCAATTATCCACATATTAGAGAAAACTGGACAAGAAATCTTTCCTAACAGGAAGGTGAAAAGCTTGAAGAAGGTTTTATCATGTTACTGTGTTTTTTATAGTAAAGTCCAACATAATTAGTCTCTGCAAATAATAGATACAAGTTATTTTGTTGTGTTTCTGNTGGTTAATTGCTCACAATAGAACCAAGTCCTCCCATGAATCCAGACTGGGGCTCTCCTACAGGGATTATTCCCTGCTGTACTGGGTTGGTACTGCAGAAGAATGGGCTGATTTTATTTACAAATGGCAAATTGGGAGAAGAAAATAAACAGCTCCCAGGATTTAAAAACACACCCTGTGCAACTGTGCTCAGGAAAATTTCAATTGCAAATTTGATTACTGTGGTGGCAACGACTTAAACTGTTGTGGTGACTCCTGCTTGTTCTTTATTCCATTTGGATCCCCACCCCAACCAGCACAGCGTGAGCTGCTAACTGCAAATCAAGAATTCCACCTNAAATACTTTGCAATTTGCTTCTGGAGAACAGCTGATCAACACCAACAATGCCTGCACACCAAAGGATTTGGCACCAGCAATCCTTGTTGATTTGAAATCACGCTTTAATTTCAGCTCCNCTGATTCAAAGGTGATTATTTCAATCAGCAGTTCCCCCCTGATTTGTGCATTGGGTGGGGTACAGTTCTTACTCTACCTGGAAGCTTCTGTTCCTCCTCCTGTTTCACACCTGCATGATGATTTTTAAAGTGTTAATGAAAATAAGAGCACACACCCACACAGACTGAAAGGGGCAGGGTTTCTGGGAGCTGCAGCTTTATGCACCAGAGGTTTGAGTTTGAGTTGGTGCCTCCATCTGCCACCAGCTCCACCCAGCACAAAGCTGCCAGCAGCATCAGAAAATGTGGAGGAATTCTCTGTATTATGGATTTTTATATTANAGCTATTTCTACAGAGCCATATTCAATTAAATTCTGTGTCTGCATCCTATTTCTTTCAGTAAAGCTTTAACTGCTTTTTTATTATTCATAGTGAAAAATCACTAGGAAGAGCAGAAATGTCTGAAAAAAACTGCATTAATTGGCCCTTAATTACTTCTGAAAGACAAATATTCTCAGGACAGACTTGGAAGGAAATTGTGGAAGCAGAACAATTTACATGACAGTGTGAAGAAAAACTGGAAAGGACAGACATTAAACCATGTTTCTGCTTAGTGTGCAGCCCATAAATTAGCAAATGCTTATGACATCACACTGTAATAAGGTGAAAAGTCTGAAGAGGCTTCTTGATTTCATTAACTGATACAGGACATGAAAGTAAAACTGTCTGCTAACATTTACTGCCACATTCTTGGCTTGTGCTATTCTTAGCTCAACCTTTACACCTGAAGAAATTAAAATGCCTCTCAAGTCACTGACATTAAACAACAGGGCTAGCAAAGAGCCACAGCTTATCTTTATTTCAGTCCTGGAGCTCCAAGACAGATGCTAATTCCATGGCCAAGGGGTTTTTTTTTTCCTGGGGAAAAAAGAATAAATTGGCAGAAAAGCACAAAATCTTAGCAAACTGTAGGTGAGCATGGATTCATGTAGAGAAGCCACAGCACCTGCATTTCAGTATGGGCTGGATGGGAGCCTGCAATCCCACACTGGAAAAACACCTTGTTATCCAATGGATTTATTGGCTAACAGCTTCTGCTGTTTTTCTGTGTGACATGGGATGATAAAAATGTGTCATTAAAAAAANAAATAAAATAAAAGGCAGTGTGAAAAATCACGTTTATTTGTTGAGAGTGGAGGAGAGCTCTGGCTGCACAAAGCCCAGGAGCTTCCTTTGGAGAGCCTGGTGTTGGGAGATTTACCTTTCTTGTCTTTCTTCTCCTCCTCTTCTCCCCCAGCTCCCAGCAGAGTGAAGATGATGCCAGTCTGAGAATTCACCCCCACAGCAGTCACCAGCATCCTCCCAGAGCCTTCCATGACATGGGTGCCTGAAAAGGGTACACAGAGATAAAGTAAAGGCAAAAAATGATGCAAAAATGACCAAAAAAAAAAAAAGTCTATTTTGTCAGCCTTCTTTTTCTCTCTCTCTCTCTGAGAGAGGTTTATTATGCTTTATAAACCTATATTGAGAGGGATGTTACCATATCACCAAAATAAACCCTGCTGTGTAATTAATGCTTAAGCACAAACCTCAGGCTGCACATCCATCACCATCAGATTCTTTCTTTAAAGGAAATATTGTCACTAACCAAGTTTATTTTTTGCTAGAAAACTATTTCAGCACAACATCACAAATACACAAATTAGGTCAGCCACCCCAAAAATAAATTCCATTCAAACCTAAGGACCAGAAAAGATTTTAAAAGCCAGCAGAGACTTGGTTGGTTCGGTCAGAAGAGAAAAGCTCCGAAACCTTCCTCAGGAATTGATCAGAGCCTACTTTAAGATGCATCACTATTTCCAAATACACTTGAATTAAGCCATTAATTCCAGCAGAATGCTGTTTGTGTCCAGCTGAGCTCTGCACAGCTGGAGGGGCTGGGGCAGGTTTTACCTGACAGCAGCATCGGGTCCTTGTCCACCGACTTGCGGACCTGGTCGGACTCTCCAGTCAAAGAGCTCTCATCGATTTTGAGATCATTTCCNTGGATAAATATCCCATCAGCAGGTAGAAGGTCACCTGTGGGCAGAACAGGGATAACACCATGAGCTTGTGTTTGTAAGTGCAGGATGGGTTTTGTTAGGAATTCACAATTGGTTGCATTAAAAGGTGAAGTGAAAGCAGAAGGGAAGGAATCACAGATTCTGCAATCCTGCAAGGAACAGCCTTTCATTGCAAACATCTGCTCAGTGCTATCCCAGAGCCCAGATGTGTCCCATTTAACACAGTGCACATCCCCATGGTGGAGGTTTGCTCTCCACATCACCTGAAGGTTTCTCCATCAGATTTCACAGGAATTAACAGCAGCTAATTAACAGCTGAGCTGCCCTTTCCCCTTCCCCCCTCCGGCAGCCCTTAGGTAAGTCCAGGAGAAATGTGCTGGCTGATGGAAGAGAGAGTTCCTGCAGGAGTCTTTCACTCCACTGCAGCATGGGGCTTTCCCTATGCCATGGAATTATCATTCCTTGTCATTATCACCTGATCTGTGGGGTCAATCTGGATCTGAAGCAACCAGTGAGGTGATCACAGAGCCCCAATTCCCTTTTTCACAACATTTAAAAATACNTCCTCTTATCCCTAACTGGACAGAAATAAAAAGAAATAAATCTGAATAACATAATCTTCGATGATAGAGGGTACTTTGTGAACAGTTCTGGTCCTGGTGACTAAAGGATGTTCACACCAATTAAACTGATTTCCTGGTGCAGTTTTCCAGCAGGTTATTGGGTTCTCCCCTTGCCCTGCTCAGTGTCACTCACCATGGCAGTACTGACCCTGACATCACATAAATCTGACATACCCCACCATTCCCACCTCTGCTGGGAAGGGCCAGCAGAGCAGAGGCTCCAGAGGGGATGCACTCACCATATTTCACCTGAGCAATGTCCCCCACCACGATCTCAGCCACGGGGATCTGGATGACCTGCCCCCCTCGCACCACGGTGAACTTCTGCTCCTGCTCGATGCGGCTCTGCAGCCCCCGGAACTGCTTCTCCTTGCTCCAGTCGTTGAAGGCAGTGACCAGCACGACACAGATGACAGACAGGAGGATGGCAGCACCTTCAATCCAGCCAGCTTCGGCCTCCCCCTCATCCTCAGCTCCCCCTGTCGCAGTGCCGCACCCTGCAGGGATGGAAGCGCCAGCTTAGGGAGGGGCAGACACCAGAAATGGAATTTGCTGTGGTGAGAGCATCCACAGTTTGAGTTTGTTTTCCTGAGCTACTCAAAGGAAAGCAGAAGNGAAAGAATTAACAACAAAGTTTAGCACTGTGGGCAGAAGTGGGTGATGTTTTGGTAAAAGCATGTNTACAAGGTGTTGCCTTCCTTGGACCAAAGAGATAATTCTATCCTTGGTTCTGCAATCTGTAAAAATGTGATTACTCCTGCAATAAATGGCTTCTTCTGCTTTCTGGATGTATTTGTCACTGCTCCCTTGCCTTACACCAACAAGACAAGGTGAGCAATGGAGCTGCTTTGCCAAGCACTGCCTGCTCATGAAACGTGGCAGAGTGGAGGAGAAGGACAAGTCAAGAGGTCTGTGGAAAAGAGAAAGGAAATAAATGGACAGGAATCTTNGTGCTTTTAATTTTTCTGCTGAGCAACCCATCCTTGGTGAGCCCGGGCTAAACAAATGGAAGGAGAAAGCACCAATTCTGTGATAGAGCTTCACCTGAGCCACCAAAACCTGCAGGACAAGAACAAGAACAATACTGGAAGTGACAGGAAGGACTAAAAACAAGGAATGGCATTAATCAGTGCAAAGCAATGGCATTGAATTAACATTAGCACCCTGCCAGATTAAATGAAACAATTTTAACACAGTTTTTTAAAACAATTTTCAACACAATTTCTCAATGTTCTCGACTAAACACACTTAGAGGGAANATTTGTTTAAAAACTACTGGGGTAAACTGAGTTTATCAGCATTTCAATTTGATAATGAATGCATTAAGGAACACTGAGTAAAAACAATTCCCTGATATTAATTCATCTCTCTTCCCTACAGAGAAACAGAGTGGGATGCTTCTAGAACTGCAAGTACAAGAATTATTCCTGCCACAAGCAAAACAAGCATTAAGAGAATCACTCTATTCTGAGCTGTTAATTCTGAATTACTTTATATACATCTGCTAATTACTTATTTCAAAGTTGGATGCAATTAAAATTTAAATAAACTTCCTGGGTAATATTCACCAAAGCAAAGTGACATACTTCTCCTTTTCACTGAAGGAGCACCTGGGAGAAATACTGGGAGAAATAACAATGGAGAGAAATCCCAGCTGATGGGAGAGCAGAGCTCAGCCTGGCCAGGGAACAATTTTCTCCATTTCCCATGAGGAATGGGGCCAGGCAGGAATTTGGCATCACTTCTCCACCTTACCCAGGTACCAGGGGGTCACAACTTCACTTCCACCTCTGACTGAAGTTTTATTTTGTTTTATTCATCAGCTGTCACTAGAGGGAATTAACAAGCAATGTGATTNCTATTTTTAAATTCCAAACAGGAGCATCATAATCCATTAACCAGCTGAGTGATTACTCTTGCATGTGAGCAATAACAAAATTACCAGAAGTCAAAGGAAGAAAGATGAGCCTGAATGGCCACTAAGAGAGGAAGGAAATGAAAAGAAATGGAGTTTTTAGCCAAGTTCTCTGTAGTTTTCACTGAGATTTCAAAGGCTGCTCTCAGGGCAGGGATGTCCTTCCACTGCTGCCCCACCTGAACCTNCAGCACAAGAACCTCACCAAAACCACTTTTACAGCACTCAAAGAAAAAATTAAGGAAGTTTTTTAAATTCAGTACCTTCAGCTGCTCATCACCAGCCACAAATGCAGCTCAGAAACCAACCCTGCAACTTCCTGCTGCAGCAGGATGGGGATTTGGGGAAGGACTAATGAATTTTCCTCTGTTTAACCTTAATCTTCTTAATTGGGCTGTGTCAGATTTTTTAGATTCCTTTTCCAAATCAGCAGATTCACTTTTGTCTTGATTGTTTTAAATGGTTTACTAGTGCAAGTAATTCTGTTTCAGCAGATACAACACCAGAATTCACTCTCCTTTTTTCATTAGATATGACATAGAATTAAATATGATGAATATTCTGATTTTTTAAGAATAAACCTCCTCTTCTATTTCTACTAAATTTCTATTTCTACAAAATTACTATTTCTATTTCCACAAAAGAAACATGGCCTGGTCTAGCCACAGTCAAACACTGATTTTATTTCCTTTCAGATGANTGAAATTGAGTCCAGCTTGTACAAAATTACAAAGACCTGCTGCAGAGTGATATTTCCAAGACCCTTCAGTAAAAAAAAAAATAAAAACAATCTTGATTAAGCAAAATCAGGTAAAAAAATAAATATATTCCTTGACTTGAGCAGTGAGGTTAATTTTGTGTTTGTGTTGTCAGAACTGATCTCCATGTTCACATAAATGGTACCATGGATTATGTAAATAATACAAGATATTATCATTAACATAAAAGGAATTACTTGTAGATACCTCATAGATTAAGCACAATCAAATAAAATAATTCACTTTTTCACTTTTTCAGCTGAAAAATTTGTTTTATTCCAGCTGAAAAAAATTGTTTGTAAGAATAAAAGAAAATCTGAAGGAAACAGATTGAACTTAGATCAAGTTCTTGGAAAGTGTCCCTAAATCTGACAAGCTTCCACACTGAATAAAAAAATCATGTTTATGACTTAAAATCATGAGACAATCATCCACAACCCAATTTTAAAGGCATTTAATACAACAAAACAACAAAATCTTAAATGCATTTTATTTTTTTTTCTGTTCCTTTGATAAATTCAGCTGGAGCAGAGGTGATTGAAGGGAGACAGGAATTTTAGGAGCAGAGAAATTAATTGCTATATCTCATAAAAACATGAAGTCTTTTGGAGGGATAGAGGAAATTCTTACAAAAGTAATATTTCCAAGCAGATTTTTGAAAAAACATGAAAAGCAGGATTTTAAAATGCACCCTCTGCCTTTTACAAGATGACCCATCTGTCAGGAGACATTTTCTTGAATTGTGTGAATTTTCTTGAATTATCTTGAAACTGTTTTAGAGGTGATCCTTGTAATAAGAAAAAATATAAAGAAAACCTGAATTTCCATTGGAGTCTGCCTAATGTTTTCTTATATACTTAAGGAAAAATAATTGGGCTTTAAATTTTTTTCTCTGCTGTTATGGTTTTCTAAAAATTATAGAAAGACTTCTATGTATTTACAGGAAGAAACTTTATGTGTTTATAGGGGGAAAAGACACAAATTTCTTAACTCTATATTTAGATAATCTGTCTTTATTGCAGTGCAAAGTGACACAGTATTGACCTTACAGATAAGGAGAAAATAAGAAATATTAATAAAATACATTATATTAATACACCTAACTAGAAAAATTTAGTTTGAAGCATCTAACATTTATTTGAAATATTAATATAAGCTTGAAAAATTCATTTTTGTTCTGCTTCCACAGAGAGCACATGGCTCTCAATGCTACCCAAAAATAAGCCTGAGATTATTGAAATGCACAGAGAGAAAAGCAGCACAAAAGNGTTGTTAATATGCAGATGTGATTCGTGGCAGGGTTTTATTCCANCACAGAGAATTGTGATGTTCTCATCTTAAATTACATTTAACAGAGGCCCTATCTGTCAGAAAATCCAGAGTTTTAAACGAGTTTAAAACATGGAGCTCTTTTCCACCACAGCTCTGAGTGTGTCGTGGGCAANGTCTCACCCTCTCAGCACAGAAAATGTGCAGGGCTTGAAACTGAGATGCTGGAGAGCTGCAAGTCAAGGGTGTAGAGGGCTGGGACTCCAGAAAAAGCAGATGGAGCCCTAAAAAATGCATCAGCTTATCCCAAAAGGAGCAGCCAGGAGAGCTGGAACTCCCCAGGAGAGGGAGAACCTGGCAGCTCAAAGGATGTTCAGAAACACCAAAGGGGACCAAGGTGACTTTAGTGCCCATAAAATATCTGCAAGGGCACTACCAGAACCTCGTGGAAGGAGAACAGAACTTTAAAAGATTAAAAGTGGGCCAGAAATAGGTCAGCAAAGCTGCTGAAAAAGTTTTCTGCAGAGGGGAGATGAAAGGAAGGAAAAATGGAAAGGAAAGGAGGGTTCAGGAAGGAAAGAAGAGGAAAGTTCTGCCACCCATCACACACGGTGAGCCCAGCTGAAGTGTTGGATTTCCTGCAGTAATATGGTTGGATTTCCATCTCAGCAGGGACTGGGGGGTTCCAAACCTGCCCAGGAGCCTGCAGAGCTGAGCACAACCCCCCCACACTCACCTCAAGAAANTTCCAAATGCCCTGAGAAACCTGCTCTGCATGAACAGAATGTAAAGACATGCAAGGGTTTAGAAGGAAAAAAGAAAATAAAAAGGAAGAAAGGCATAGGTTGTTAAAGGGAAAGTTAGGAAAAAACTTGAATGTGCTTGTGGTGAAAGGAGAAGGGGAAGAAGGAGAGGAGGAGACACAAGAATAGGTTAAAGCACTTCAGGAGCAGTGAGCAAGAGGCATCACGAGCTAATAAATCTGGTGGCTGATATTAGTCATTTCAGCTTAGTGAAACTGGAAAGCAAGAAAGGGAAATAATGGGACAAGTCCACAAAAAGCCAGACAGCATCACCTGACAGCTTGCCAGGCTCGTGTCCTGCTGGATCTGGAATGTTTTTACACCATTTCAATATCTATTTATCNTGATATCAACCAAATCTGGGCAGGTACAGGAGGAAGCACACGGGCTCAGTGCAGCTAAAAAGAAATTCTGCTTAAAATTTCAAGCAGCCATCAGGAGATTCTTAAAGCTGCTTTGAATAACATAATGATTATAATTACAAACTCTACGGTCCTGAGCTGCAGCACAGTAATTTTTATATCAGAAAAAAAAGCACATTTTTAAAAATCTGGGAACATCTGTATTCCTAAATCCCAACCTACAGCACATACCTCTCAGCTACTCATTTCAACCTACACACTGCTATTTTTAAGCTGAGAATACCTTGTGGCATTTAAATTCCCCAGGAAAATCTCCTCACACCCCCAGAGGTAATTTTTTTAGTCAGTCAAACTGGTTTTGTCATCAGAAAGACAACAGCTCCCCTGATAAAAACTTTTTATTGGATCTCTTTCTCTAAAGACATTTTTTTCCCTTGCTGCAGCTCCAGCACTGATGTTATTAAAGCAAATTGAGCAGCTCCAAGTTACAGCTTTGTCATCAGCAGAGCTGGGCTCTGCTTCCCAACACCACCACTGATGATTCCTGCTTTACAATCTACTTAGCTGTGTAAGAAGAGGAAGAACAACCCCAAAATTATGAGATAAAAGCCATAAATTCCCCTCCTTAACAAGGCTTTTAAAGCTGACAGACACTGCAGCGTTTATTCCTGCAGATTCCTCNTTGTGTGGTGTGTTTGCTACACAATTAGTCCCAGGGGTGACTGCCACCACCATTCCTGCCCCAAATCCCCCTCTGTGTGTGAGGATGCATCAGCAGATGTTGAATCACCTCCCAGGAGGGCAGAGCAGGAGGCACAGGCTGGCTCAGTGTCACCTCAGAGCTCAGGAAAAGGGGCAGAAATTACTGGAACTTCAATGATTCCTGCCTTTCTGCTCTCTCCGAGGGTTTAGCCAGCCCTGACACACATTTCCAAGTTACCTGCAGGAATCAGAGCTCTCCAAACCCAGAACCCACCCTCCATCCTGCCCCACCAAAGGGATTTCTGAGTGTGACAAAATTACCCTGCGAACACTGAGCCTCAGGGGGTTTGTACATTCATTAAAAGTGACTTTTGGACACGTACTTGAAGCCAGTGTTAGAATCCCTNGCTCTGTGATCCATCAGTTTGTTATGTAAGGGCTCCAAAGGGGGCAGGCAGGGGAAGCAAAGAGCTGCTGTCCCTGTGGGTTTGTTATGTAACTGTCAGCTCCAGAGCTTCTATTAAATATTTACACTTTTTTGGCATCTATATGGAAGGAAGCAAATCTGGGGGCCCTGCAAGCATAGATATAGATGATATAGATGATATAGATGATATAGAT
>OAMK01000743.1:361926-416588 GCA_900205225.1 Saxicola maurus maurus | reverse complement strand
ATAGATGTAGATATAGCTAGCTACAGATAGATATAGATTAGCTATATATTCACATGTTCCTCAGCCTGATCACAAGCATTCATGAGCACAGGAATGTTAATTGAAATATTCCCTCCACTTCAGAACATGGGATGTGTCCAGCAAGATTCTTCTGCCTGGCATCTCCAAGGAAATGCATTTTGGAGAGATCAGGCAAAGGGATGGGTTCTCACCCCACCAAAGGACCAAGTAACTACTTCTACAGTGTTTATATTCAATTTAGTTTACTTTTGTTTCCACAGAAAAAATAGAGAAAGGCAAAAAAAAAAAAAAAAAAGGATATTTCATTGCCAGTCCTGTTCTTAGGGACATTGGGTTGTTGTAGCTTCACTTATATTGCTCTGAGCTAGAGATGTCTGGTAAATATAACCTCACANTGCAGAGGTAAAACATGGGCTCCAAGTGCAGGAATCAGACCTTGGAAAGTTGTTCTGAGTTTATTAACAAGGATTCAAGTGCAGTTATTCAACCACTTGACTTGCAAAGTCACGTCCTAGCCCAGTCCTTCTTGCTGAATTAATATTTCTGGAGGATCTCTTCCTGGAAAATAAGTGAGAAGAATTTTTTATGCCCTCTCCAAGTTCTAAACCACATTCCCTGCCGAGCTGAGTCGTGCCTGGCACCCTGGCAGTGTGTGATGAGCAATATCCAAAAGTTCTGTCAGAGATCTGCACATCTCTCACAAAGGAAAGGCATCTGGGGGCCCAACATGGATTTCTAGAAAGCACATGTAGGTCACTTTGCATTAGGAAATAATTCTTTAATGAGAAAAAGTGCACATNTTGCATTTTACAAGTTCTCAGTGGGTTGTTACTGACACCAGCTTGGGTCAGGAATTGGCTCCCAAAGCTGCCCTGGTGTGGGGAACCCCACAGAAAGGAGAGGCTGATGCAGTGGGGCAGCACCAGATTGTAAAAAATAAAAACCAGTGTAAAATAAATGAAAATAAAAAACTCCACGTTGCAATGAAAATATCAGTTGACTCAAAAAACCCCAAGCAGTGCTGGATGAGCAGGACCTCATTTGGTGATGGGTTTAAAATAGTGAAAAGAGAAAGTCTCAAAGACAGACTGGATATTCAGCCAGGAAAGCAGGAAATTAAGATTTTACAATGGGAGGATTCAGAAGAGACAATTTCTACTAACAAATTTTCATGCAATCTCAGTCTAGAAGCAGATATTTAGAAATGCTAAATCCTAAAGCATTTTAGAATATGGTGAAAATCAAGATGGGTCTTCATCAAAACAATTAGAAAACTGCAATTTCATACATTTAAATTTCTGCAGCCCAGTAGGGACTTGCTGATCAAGTGTTTTGACACAGGAATGTTTATCCCAGTAATAATAAACAACTATAAACAGCTTCACAAGCATTATTAAACAAAAACATATATTTTAAAAAACCAAAATAATTGAATTAAATAATAATTCTTCTTTAAAATTCTGTAAGTGATAATTATTTGAGGGAATAATTAGAGGTTGTGAGCCAAAATTACAGGACAATATATTCCATAGTGCAAGGAAGGCTGTGCTGGGATCATTGTTACAGTGACTTTCTCTCAAAAAGAAAGAGTTCTTAGTGTGACCTACAACTACTCCATAAAGAAATACACTTAATATTTTTTAACTCTCTCTGTAGAAACAGTGAAAAAAAAAAATGAATCAAATATAAAAAATACATTTGTCAGTAACAAGTGATTCTGACATTGCTTTTCATTTCAATAAAAATATCAATGTCCACAGGAAAATTCTGGTGAGAGTTAAATCTTTCTTTGTATTCATGCAGGATATATAAAAATAGAGCTACAAAATTCTCCAAATTTAATTTCTTTTCCAAGAAAGCACAACAGGTACACATGGTCTTAACCTTAAATGGTTTTGCTCAGTTTAGGCTCTTTTTCTCAGGGTTTTTCATGGAGCTCAGCTGCAGTGCAGAATAAAAATACCTTGAGAAATCTGGTTTAGCAGTCAGCCTTGACAGCCCCAGGAACTCTACCTGGAGGTGACTTGGTTGCTTTGACTCTACCAGAAAAGTTTTTTAAGTTCAGACTTCATCAAAAACCAATTTACAGCAATGAAGGACACACAGCAAAAATAAGGGATCCCCTTCAGATTNGGTTAAGTGGCATAATTATGAAAAAAAAAATCAATGTAAAACACAAACTCATTTTGAAAGATGTATGGACTAAATAGAATTAATAACATAGAGAACTGTGATCCCAGACCTCTGGATGGAACATTAATAAATGTCATTGGTTAATTCAGAGTAAAAGAAGGAGGGAAATAAATCTTTTTTTTTTTTTTTTTTCATGATCACATGTTGCAAGACCACATTTAGAACAGGCTATTGTGCCAATGCAAACAAATCATTAGGAATAAAACCAATTAGAAATGAGAATTTCTGTTAGCTTGATATTAGCAGGGAAGTGGCTGTCCATATGTTGGCATTTACTCACTTGGAAAAGTTTAATTAAGTTTGATTTAGAATTCTAACCTTGCTATTAAAAAAANTGGCAGAGGGAACACTGCAGCTCCTGGGATAAAGTTGTCTTATTAAATATGTATGGAGCAAATAAAAAAATACATATAATGTTGGGAAAATCTGCAAAGTTTGGAGCTGCAGCTAAGCAGAGACAAAGCTGCAGAGTTGGGTTCTGGAAACAAGAACTCTCCCATTTCTCATGGAGCAATCCCTGATGATTTCTGATGCATTAGCATTTTATTTTTCCATGTATTTGCAATCCTGCAGTTCTTTAGTGTGTAACTCTGAACTCCACAGCCAGTGCCAGCTGCTCAGACACAACAATTCCTCTCCAGCCTGGCAATCAAGGACACCTCACTGCCCCAGACCCCAGAGATGGGAACAAAAGGGAATTGGGGGGAGCAAACTTGGGGTGAATGACTTCATCACCTGGAGCTGGAATTGGGAGANTAACCCCAATATGCAAATGGACCAAACTTATCAAAGTATAAAAACCCCATGATCCATCATCCATTCTGGGTGCAGCCCAAAATGCACCTGAAGGCTTTTCAATAAATAGAACTGCTTTTACTGCCTGAATTCTGTCTGGCCCCTGTTTTTAGGTACCCCAAAGACATCACTTCCAGCACTTGGGAAATGCAGCTGGAAGCAGAGGATGCTCTGAGCACTTCCTCAGCTCCCAGGAAACACAGAAACCTGAGCAAGGAAAGAAATGCTTCCCAAAAAGCAGCTCTCATGGGGGCACTCAGCTTTAAATAGAGCCCTGAAAACATTTCCCATCGACAGAGAACAACAAACAGCTCAGAAATTCACCATCAGATGAGAGCTGTCTGTCTTGTGCTTATCCACAGAGCCTCTTCCCTTTCTGTCTGAAGCACGGGGATGAAAAGAGCAAATCACTGAGGAAGGGTTTTGGGGTGGCACCTGCCTCAGCAAAGGATGCTCGTGCTGTTCCATCCCTCTTTGACTGTGTTCTGATNGAAATAAAATGTGCTGCCTTCCAAAAATATTCTCCTGCCTTTGTTTTTGTGATGCTTTCAAACAAGATGTTCTAACAGAGAGGGTTTAACAGCAATACTACCAAAAATGTGCAAAAAACAAAACTGGAAAAAGGTTGGCTTTGCCTGGAAATCCTGACAGATGTTTCACTGGAGCTTCTAAAATCCCAAAAGGAGCAGGGGATGGAGTGACCACCCTGGCACAAACATTTATCTGAAAACTTCCTGGGTGATTGTGGTACTTTGGTTGTGTTCCATGCAAGCAGAGCCTTTCCCAGGGTCTGACACACTTCAGACANCCAGACCATCTAGAGAGAAATTCCCAGAGAATTCCACCCTGCAGAGAGAGGTGACTGAGAAAAGGTGACTGATTTAACAGGTGCCTCAAGAGTCATTCAGAGTTTTCAGAAATTCAGAGCTGGGAAGGCACTGATAAGGAAAATTTGAAATTGAGGAGCTTAACCACAAAAAAAAAAAAAAAAAAAAAAAAAAAAACAAAAAAAAAAAACAAAGCTGTAATCCCAGAAAATTCAAGGAGTGCCCTTGGAGCTTCTCCTGATGCTGTCCCTGCCTCTCTCAGGAGAAGGAGAAAACCTGGCCAAAGGAAATAGGGAAGATTTGCAGAGCTCAGCCATAAACCCCCCTCATAAACTGCAGTGTTTATTGCTTTCATTCCCTTTCTCATCTCCATCCCTCCGTGCTGCAAAGCTTTAAGGGGTAAAAATTAAAATCAAAATTCTCCCATAATGTCTTTACAGCAGAAGGCATCAAAAAGTTATCCCAATATTACATGGCCCTATAAAAGCATTTCACAGTGCAGATACAGAAACATGTCCTGGACTGTGGTTTACAGTTTATTTTCACCCCAAAGGATGAAATCCCTCCTGAATGTACTTCCACAAACACCTTCAGTGCGAGCCCCACAGGGGACAGGCAGGAGATGGGATTTCTGACCAGATTCTGAACTGAAATGTTCACATGGATATATCCAAAGCTGCAGGAAATTAGGATAATCTCCATTTAGAATGTAGATTCTATATTTTCTGCATATTAATTATCCTCACNAAACTGAAACAAGGGGAGCAGCATCTCCTGGAGAGAAAAAAAATTTCTGGTTTTGTGCAAAACAGAAATAAATTGAAATTACTTATTTAAATGTTATTTTTCTAATAGGATATATATATATATATATATAAAAATATGCATATATGCAAAATGCCTTCCTGTTCAAAAAGGTATTTCTGGTTTGTTTTTGTGCTTAAACATTTTTTTTCCTAGGGAATAATTTTTCATTCTAATTCAAGCCCACCAACAGTGAGGAGCTGTAAGCACAGGCAGACTTTGGGATGCAGCACAGTTTGTCTCAGCTCCATCTGTAAAATAAACCTAGAACCTGACACAGAAATACTTCATACTAAAAATTCACATCATAACGATTCTGAAAATTTGAATACTAATTGGTATCTTAAANCTGCCAAATTAAAAATTATTTTCTAAATCACGATGGGATTAGAAAAAATTCAATATTCCTTTATTTTATTATTTTATTTTATTTCATAAGCTATTAACTTTTGACAATAAAGATTTTTTTCTGAGCTTTTGGGCTCCCATCGATTTGAGGGAATTTTGATTTACTTTTTTTCAAAAACTAGGTAAATATTTTTAAGACAATATTTTGGCTCCCTTTATCAGCTTCAGTGCAATATTTGCATTTTCTGTACTACTGCCATGCTGCTCAAATTTCAAATTCCCATTGAAAAGAATTCTCATTTGTGGGTAAATCTCCACAAACAGCTATTCCCTGCTATTTATCATCAAGCAGGAAAATTATGGCTGGAAATAAAACNCCACAAATTGGTCTTTGCAAAATATAAAACACAGTATTGTGTTTAAATTATTGGAGTTAAAATCACAGGTGTGCAGTTAAACAGAACACCCCAAGCCCCAGGAAAGGCTCTGCAGGCTCAGCCCCACATCACACAGGATTCTCACCCAAAATTTGTCCCTTCTTTTGAAAAACAGCCCAAATGTTTCAGACACTCAGGGGTGTCCCCAGGGAGGGATGACCCAGAGGGGCACAATCTTCTCCCCATGAGCTCAGCCTTGCACCAGTACTGGTGAAATTGGGACTGTCCTGCTCTCTGCTCANGGATATTACACCTTGCATCGAAATTATACTGAGAGCAGGGGTTGAAAAAGAACAGAATGTTTAGANTGGCCTAAAAAACCCTTCAGGGACCTCACAGTTTAATTTTTATGATGAATGAGAAGAGAATTTGAGTGTGTGCAACNACTCTTCTCAAAAGTTGTGTTTTGCTAACTCTGACAGCAATCTGTGCTTCTGAGATTAATCTATTTTTTTATCTTAAAAATGTTATTTTCTAACAGCTCAGCTCCTCCCTGGGCAGCACAATAAAACCCCCTGGTGCAGTGGCAGCTGGGTCAGTGATGATGAAGGATTCCTNTTAGGACACATCAGCTTTTAGGGCTGTGTAACCCTTATACCCCCTGATATCCATGATTTTCCACTGATTCCTTATTGCTCAGTGCCTGGAGAACATTATGCAACACTCCCTGTGCAGATTTACAGAATGAGACAAACACATCAGANGCTGGAAGATGTTCACCACTTGTTGTTTCCAGCATCTGCAGCAAAGTTCTGCAAATATTTTCAGTTCTTGTTGGGGATGGTTTGCNTTCTACTGACACAGGCCAAGAAAAGGGGTAAAATTAATTTAAAAATTANATTAAAATTATTAATTTTGGCACACTTTCTTTTGAAAAGGCTTCATATTTTCTCCAATACATTTTGTTTAATGGAGAGGACTTGAAGAGGTGGCAGATTTTCAGTGTCCCAAAAAATTTTACTGGGGGACATTGGTTAAAGTGTGCACACACACAAATTGTGGAGTCAGTTTTTCAACTTGAGCTTGGTTTCATAACTGGGAGGGCTGGCAAAAGATTTACAGCTGTTTATTTCTGTGTTCTGCTATGATTTTAGGAGNGTTGCAAAATATCATTAGCACTGGCCTCACAAACTAGATTTTTGTGCTGCCTGTGTTTGTGCATTTTTAATGCAATCTACATTACCACATGTAAAATGCTCTAAAAAAAATTACCAAGATGTAAAGCTGCCACAAAAGACTAGGGAATTAACTTTGTTCAGCTGACTCATTTCTGACATTTCTAAGTTTTTCACTCATTAATCAAATTGATTATCTGCATATTAATGAAACTCAGTGTGGCAGATTTTTAAAGACAGGGAGATGCAAGCAAGATTTTCCTGTGGAAAATGTCCTGGCATCTTGAATGGGCCCTGCAANAACCTCAGGATGGAAAAGTCTGGCAAAGGATTTACAAAATGGATGTGCTTCATTATGCATTCAACAGCTCTGAATTAAAATGCTAAGGGAAATGTAAAAGGTAAAAATTGATAAATGCTGCATTAAAACATTGAGTTTCTATTCAATTGTGCCTGGCTNGGAAGTAAATGAACAGAATTCCTCAGAGGATGGCACCAGACCTTCATGTGGCTATTTATCTCAGGTTGCTTTTAATTCAGTTTAATTAAATTNGGTTCAAGTTGCCTTTGCTGAGCCATCCCTGGGCTGTTTAATCCCGGGGGCACAGGAGAATTCCTGGAGCTCATCTGACCCACCCAAACACTCACCAGCAGGAAAGCCAAACCCACCTGCTCCTGGCAGGGGCTGAGCCCTCTCCCCAGAGGATTTCACACCCCCAGTGCCATTTCCCAGAGCAGATGAGGTGGCAGGGCTCCTGCTGGGGGGACAGGGTGGCCTCCTGCCCCGTGACACCTGCGCTGCTCCCCAGCCAAATCCCACCCCAGCTCCCCCCACCAGGCATCTGCTGTGCTTGTCTGAGAGCAAGGTGATGTCACCACAGACAGGGAAGGTTTCTAGAATCCCCAGGAAAAAAAAAAAAAAAATATATATATATATATATAATGCATATCCACCAGACTGCTTCCTGAGACACGGCGCTTCTTGGAAAGGGAACAGGAGAAGTTTTTCTGGTTGGGCAAAAAGTGTGAGAAAGAAAAAAAAATGTTGCTGGGAGAGTGTGAAGAAAATTGTTGAGAATTGGATACAGAATGAGTGAGAAATTCCAAATATCACCCACCTGAAATTGCTGGAATGAGTGCAGCTCTGCCACAATTACTGGCAGAGAAAGTGAAGGGAAGAAAATCACAGTTTAAAAACTGGGAGGAAAAAGAGAAGAATTTTATTTGATCTGTGGTCAAGGCAGTCCTGACACAAATGGCAACACAGAAAGGGGCTTTTCCTGCCTGTTTCACCTTCCCTGAAACCCTGACATTCCTTTCAGCAGCCTAAAGCAGGAAAACCACAAACTGACCTAAGGAAAAGTGAGATCTGGAACCACAACATGACACAATAACAACAATAACAACATCTTGAAATGTTTTGAGGGAGCAATGGCTCCATTTCATGTTATTCCAATGGGTTTTAATTTTTTTTAGGAGTTCCCACACTGAGTGCTGGGGAGTTGGGACAGCCATCACATCTTTAGAACAATTTAGAACAATTGTAGTTGGAGCCTAGCACACACTCATTATTGCAGCTGTTCTGCTCCAGCAGAATTCCAAGGAAGGGAATTGGACTGTCCAAATTGATGGGAATATATATTTTTTTTAATGCACATGAGTACAAACTGCACAGAAANTCAAGCTAGCTGGTGTTACATTCAGATTTTCACACCTAAGAACAAGAAGCTTGTTGCCAATTGCTCTATATTTTTTCATTGTTGATATTCTTTTTTNTACCTATTGTTTCTAATATCAATAAAATTTTTACTTTTTTTCACTTTCTCCCATACTAACAGCTGGTCAAATCTTCCTCACTGTGCNTTATTCCCAGACCTGCTCAGAGAGATGAAAATGCCAAAGTCACTTTTAGGTCATGAGAGGCCAGCAGGACCCCAGCTCCAGCCTTGGGCAGCAGCAGCAGCAGCATGAAACCACCAATTTGGGCTTGGGAGGCCCAAATTTCAGGGGATTGTGTCCTGTTCTTGTATTTTTCCAACTTGTTGCATGAGTAAGGGGAAGGGTAACCCAGCCACAGCCCTGCTGAGCAGCACTGAGCAANGTGACTGATCATTTAACTCTGTTTTCCATCCAGACTTTTGCCTTGGGAGTTTTAACAGAAGCTGCCTGAACCAAAAAGACTTTTCCTTCTTATTCCACCTTTAAGCTGCAAAAAGCTGTTAGCTGGAAAATAGATGTCCTGCCTGGGGCTTCCTGGTAAACACTGGGATGTTAAAACATCTCACCTCAGGCTGCCTTTGCAATCCAGAAGGAAAGAGAATTCAAGGAAGAACAGTTAAAATGTTAGTTACACTCCTGTAAACAGCAGATGATTGTCAGGGCTTGACATCAGCAGCTTTTTGCAAGAGGATAATAAGATCCACATGTGATGCTGAAGATAGAAACAAGGAGGAGGACTCAGAGGGCTCAGGAATTGCTGCTGAAGGTGTTTGACACAGACACAGAAGGGCTTTTTCTGAGGAACAAGCTATTTTATAGTATATTTACAAGGTATCTGTTTATATATTTATATAAATAAATATTTTTTTTACAAATAAATAGAATACTTATTTGTAAATAAAACATTTATTATTTGCCCCAGCCACACCCCTGTGTGATCCTCACTGTAGCAGAGGCTACAGCTGCACTGGGAATTTTCTCTCAAGATGCANTTGCTGAAATCCAGCTGCAGTTTTTGCACCTTTTTGAAAGGGTTAGAAAGCTCATTTGGTGTGGCTCAGTAATGAGAACAGTAATTGCCACGGGGCTGACAACGATTTATGCAGAAGATCTCAATTGCTACTAATGGCCTGTCAGGTGGTGAAAGGGAATGCAAAGCACATCATCAAAACTCCTGAGAACAACATTCTTGAAAAGGAATATGGGAAGGAAGAACTGGAGTGGCTCCTGGAGAAGCAATAAAGTTGCACTTTTATCCAGGGATTCCTNTAGGTCAGATCCCCTGATTGCAGCAGAAATCAAAATAATGCTCTCCAAGACTCACCCAGACCTCCACCCTCACACAAGCAGCTCATGCACTCCAATATTTACTGGAGGGGTGGATTTTATCCTGAATTTCTCCTTCAAAAAGCCTCAGGAGAAATATATTTTTGCACTTCTAAATGCTAATTCTGTTCCAGCATCAAAAGTTACAAGTGGGTTTCAAGAGCCAAGAAAAGGGTTTGAGTATTTTTAACAATAAAGATGAGTTCAATTTATTATTATACTAACCAGTAATGCCATTGGTAGGTACAAGTTTAGGATGTGTGAGNGGCAGATATAAATATAATAAATAAAGGCAAATAAATGCTCTGTTAGAGACACAAGTGGTGTTTCCCTGACACTGAGTTTAGAGTCTCCTGTTTCCATGTTATTATCCTTTAATCCTGCAAAGCAAGAGTGTCACTTCTGGAGGTGACAACTTTTCAAGTTACTCCAAGCAAGAAGCTGACAAGTTCAGAATGTTGGCAGTGATGATTGAACAAATCAGTCTGGAAAGGACAGTGCTGGTAGCTCATTTTCAAAATGAAAATGCATTTCATTTGGAAAATCAAAAGCAAAAATCAGAATTGGAAAGAGGAGGCAAGACTGAGAATAGAGAACAGCATGTGCCAGCTCTCCCTTCTAAAACCTGGCTGTGCTTTCATAAGTGAATATATTGTTTTCAACAGAGAAAAAAAANNAAAAAAAAAAAAAAAAGTGTATATTTCAATGAAATTTTCATTCTGGGGAGAATCAGGAAAGGAAAGTACTGAAGACAAACCCATTAAAATCAATTTCAAGTGGGATTACTCCCCACTTCACCAAGGCAAAATCGAGCTTTTTTTCCAATTTTCCAGTGTTTAAGACTCTTTACAAAGGTCATCTACCAATAAATTAAAGGTACCTTCGGCAGCAATTTATGATGTACTGGTTTTATAATTAAAGGGAATTATTTTTACAACTGCTCAAAGAAAGACTTCCAAAAAAAAAAAAAAGTGCAAGACCTTTACAACGTGTTCCAAAAATTGGATTACAAGATAGTCACTAATTTGATTTTCTTCTTGTGTAAACCAGGGCAAAACCTTTCAGGAAAACAATTCTTAAAGCAGGGAAAACAGTGACTATTGCAGAAAATGCTGTCTGTGGGAAAACACAAACACATTTTCCCAGGCTGTGCTGCTGAGCTTTCCAGCCTCCCTCAGAATCTCAGCTGGCTCCTGTCTTCCCATGGGAAAAGAAACATTTTAAATGCAGGCTCGAAATAATAAGAAAAACAATTTGAAAAAGAAAGAAACAAACCACCCCTGCCTGATGGCACATCTCCCTTCTTCCTGAAACCTGGAGAGAGCACACTTTCAAAANTCCTTCCTTCCCAAATAAAATAAAATAAAATAAACCAAGGCAATCTGCACATTCAGTCCAAGATAAATCCTAATTTTTTAAAGAATCTCTCATGGTTTATAATGTCCCCAAGGTATCCCACCAGTTATACAAGATAATTTCAATAAATAACATTTTCTCCAGCTAAAAAAAAATATATAAATAAATAAATTACTCCTTTATCTTTTCAAGCCTAAATCGAGCACCTGCTGAATCAATATTCCCAACTGAGTGAGAAAGCAAGGAAAGATTCCCAATGATTGATGAAGGGATGACAGAATCCCCAGCAGGAACCATTTGTGCTGCTGAATGGGGAGGGGAGGGAAGGGAAGGGAAGGAGGAAGGGGCTGCCAGAGGAAGCTGCAGCAAATGTAAAAAGCATTTCAGGGCTATATTTAGAGGAAGACATTCTTCCTGCATTTGCCAAGCTGCTCACGTCATTTCACACAGCATGTTTGATCCAGCTTTAGCAGTCTGGGAGGAGAGGGGGGGAGGAAAAAATCTGGATCAGCTGCCAGAAATGGAAATCTTGCATTTATGGAGAGGAACAAATATTTTAAGCATGTGAATTGAAGAGTGCTTTCCAAAGAGATGGGGGGCAGGCAGGGTGGTAAAACTTCCTCTGCAGAATATGGAGAATGTTTATCAGAAGCAGCACTTTGCTCCAATACTCCCTTTGGAGCCAGGCTGAGCTGCACCACTAAAAATACTGAAAAGTGTGAATCTGACTGAGCTCAAACTTTCATCTGGAGCCTNGTCCCTGTTCCTGCAATGGGACCCAGCAGTTACATAAGCAATCACATATTCTTCATCCCTGATAAACAACCACAAGGGATGAATCAAACACACCCCAAATGCAGGCTCAAAGGTGAAACCTCTATCAAANCCCCTCCAGTTTCACATTTCCCTTTAACTCACGTCATGAGGTTCAGGATTTGCATAAAGAGATGTCAAGATGAAAAGAGAAATATGTCAGGAGCAGATGTAATGGGATCAGGAGCAAAGCACGTGGAAATTTCCTGCCAGTGACCTTCTGGAGGGTGCTATGGAACTGATTGGAGATTCAGGACATGCTTTGCTTAGACTGAGATGAAAAGTTTTTACCTTCATTCCCTTCTCCAGGTGGCTGATAAAACGAAAGCCCCAAAGATATGATGGCTGCAATTTCCAAGATTATAAGAGTCACATCCTGCAAGGCTTCCCAAACTAGCTGTATGAATGTTTTTGGCTTCTTTGGAGGTATAAAATTTTTTCCAAAAATAAGCTTTCTTTTTTCTAGGTCTGCAGCAGTGCCAGCTAATCCTGTAAAGAAAACAAAAATAAAATAAAATCAGGTGAAATTGCCACGAAAGAGAAAATGCATTTCTATAAATCACTTCTCCAAGAAAAATTCCAAGCTGTAGCACCTATGGCACCTTAACAAACATAAATATTACACTTAAACTGTGGTTTTGCAAGAGGATTTGTCCTGATGCTCTGAACAGAATTCTCATGAGCTCCATTTAGCACTAATTCTTACCAGGTTTAATCATTAAAAGTCTTTGAATTCAGAGGTTTATATTAATAAGACCTATGTATGTACATGTATATAAGCACTGACTTCTTAAAATAGATCCTGAAATTATAAATNATTTCTGGGATGAAGCTGGAACAGCTGATGGAAGCTTTTGGTAATACCTGTAGCAGATCACACAAACCTTTGTTCTGAATGCACAGGATAAATCAATAAAGCCTCTCTTGTGCTACTTCAAAGCAACCTCTGGCTGCCAATGGACTTCAGCACATCCCTGGGATGAGCTGCATCACATTTTTGTCACGGGAAAAAGGCAAAGTGACAAGTTAAATATGCACAGGAAGGCAAAAGGAAACATGTATTTTACATGATGCTTCAATTCCAGAGCATTTCAGTTTAAGGGCACAGGATAACAATGGGTGGTTGTGCTGAACAATCCACTGGGGTGCTTTTTTCCCCCTCCTTTTTAATTATATTGAAGGATGCAGGTTTGGTGTCTTTCCAGAAAAACAAAACAAAACAACAAAACAGAACAAAAACAACATCAACAACAACAAAAATTAAAAAAAAAAAAAAGAATACTTGCAAGCATCATTAGGGTTAAATAACTGAGCCCAAATATCCCTCTGAGCAGGATAAAAAACTGCAAGAAGTGTTCCATATTTCTGCCAAACAATTCCTGATATCATAGGACTGGTTTGATTGGAAAAGCCCTTTAGGATCATCAAGCCCAATCCCAATCCCAATCCCACCAGGAATTTTAAATCCCTCCAGGGCTGGTGGCTCCAGCCCCTCCCTGCACAGCCTGTTCCAATGGAGAAATGTTTCCTAATATTCAATTTACACCTCCCTTGGTGCACCTGGAGGCTGTTTCCTCTTGTCTTGTTTAGAGAAGAGACCAACCCAGCTGGGACATCTTCAAAACTTTAGGTTTTGAATGTGACCAGCAACATAAAGTTATTTNTGAGAAAAGGACACTCAGGGTGACCTGATCACTCTGTACAGCTCCCTGAAAGGTGGCTGTGCTCAGGGGGGGTTGGTCTCTTTCTCCAGGCAGGACTGACAGAACCAGAGGACACAGTCTGATCTGTGCCAAGGGAAATAGAGGTTGGATATTAGGAAAAAGTTTATTACTGAAAGGGTGATAAAGTATTGGAATAGTCTGCCTGGGGAGGTGATGGAGTCATCATCTCTGGATGTGTTCAAAAAAAGACTGGATGTGGCACTTGGTGCTGTGGTGTCCATTCAGGTGTTGGGCTGTGTTGGACTCAGTCTGTTATTTATAATTTTTTATAAATTTAAATTTATTTATATNTGTTTATTATTATTTAGCCATCCTTGCATGACCCCAGGAAAACACCAGAGCTGACCTTGGAGGAGCAGAGCAGCACCTGTGAGGCAGGAAACACCAACCCCACACCATGAGGTGCCTCCCCCAAAGCATGAGGGACACTCAGTGCTGGAGTTTTCTGAGTTTTTCAGAGAGAAATCAGAGTGCAGAGATTGAATTAAAGCCTGTGGATGGATTGCAGTATATTAAACCACTCACACATAAGACAGAGGTGTAAGTTTAAGTTTTAGGATAAGTAAGTCAGTAAGTTTTAGTATGAGCTCTGATGCTTTTAGTAAGTGAAAGGTTTAAATGCCAAAGTAAAAGTTCTAGTGAAGGTTGAAAAACATGCTGATGTTTTCAGTGGAGCTATATATAATAGAGCTATAGTAAAAATATTATTACATTTTTGAGTAGAACAAGATAGGTTTTATGCATAATCTATGTGTAACCTGTTGTCTAAGAAACTGGAATTCTAACAGGTTAAGGAGTGCTGGTCCAANTTTGTGTCTCAGCTTGTTAAGAAGATTCTGTACAAGAGTATGTATTAGGAAGAGTTAGTGCTTTTTGCTTTTTGCTTTTTGCCATTGCTTCTTGCCATCTGCTTTGTGCTTTCTGATTTCCTGCCATTGCTTTTCTGNTTGCCTTTTAAGACCAACGTGCTTTGTAATAACTAACTATTAAAATAACCCAACAAAATTATTGCCCAGAGTCAGTAACTCCTAGCACCGTGTGGTGGTGTGAGGAGTGGGGAGGGAATGCTGAGATCCCCAGCTGTGGCTGCTGCAGCTCCTGGGGATGAAAACCATGCTGGATCAGCCATCCCCACTGCACACCCTGACTCACCTTTCCCTGCAGGTGTCCCCTTACAGCTGCTGGCCAGCTTCTGCCTCTTGGTTAACTCATCAAAGTTTCATTTCCCCTTCAGCTGCTGGGAAACACGAGCCCCTCCTGGGCTGCTGGGCAGGGCTGTCATTAATTACCTCGGGTAATTTGTGCTCAGTGNCACTGGGACAGATGGGTTCCAGCCAGCAGGAAGTGCCTGCAGCATCCTCCAGCTCCTCCCAAGGCAGGGAAGATCCTTTCTCACAGGAATTGCTGCCTTTTTGTGACCCCAGAGAAGTTTGGGCAGCACAGGGCACTCTGAGCAGCACCAGGGGGCTGCCAAAAAGGAAGGATTTACACCAAAAATCAGACAATCACAGGATCACTAGGGCTGGAGAAAACCTCTTAGAGAGATCTTAGACCTCTAAGAATCCAGCTTTNAACCCAAGTTTCTACATTCCCAGGCACCACCACACCTGCATGTTTTTGANTGCTGCCAGGGATGCTGACTCCATCACTCCCCTGGGAGCCTCTTCCAGCTCCTGACAACCCTTCCATGGAGAAATTTTTCCTAATATTCNANCTAAACCNCTCCTGGAACACCTCAAGGCCATTTCCTGGGAGCAGAGCCAGACCCCNCAGCTGTCCCCTCCTGTCAGGGANTTGTGCAGAGCCAGAAATTCCCCCTGAGCCTCCTTTTCTCCAGGCTGAGCCCCTTCCCCAGCCCCTCCTCATGGGATTTTTACCAAAGGCACCCACAATTTGCATCATGCCCCAAAACTCAACCTCATGCATGAAGGGGAAATTCCTGACAGGGATTTGGGGCAGAAATTTGTATCTGATGCAGCTTCAGTCATTCAGACTCTTCCATTTTTGTTAATATCCTTTCCCTTAAGAACCACAAACAAGGGTAAATTATGCAGATGATTTTATTATTTCCTCTAAGTCTTGGTGAAATTACTCACCCACTCAGTCTCATCTAAAAAATTGAGTGTANTCATCTTCAACAATGAGATTTATTTCCTGGTAAATCATTCAGAAATCCTGGAAAATGACATCCAGTGTCCAGCTCAAAGTAAAAGGTTTCCCTTCTCCTGTGACCCAGCCATCACTCAGAATCCTGCCCAGGAAAATTTTGGGGCTGTTTTTTTTTTAACTCCCACTGAAAGGCAGAAATGAACAAACTCTTCAAATGAGGGAGAGAAAGAGGGACAATGGAGAAAAGTGATGAAATTGGATTGTTCTGCAGAGTTAAGATCAGAAAGGGCAAAGTGCATGAGAAAAACAAAGATGGGGGAAATGCTCTGAGGCAAGGTAAGAGGTTTGCTCTGCAAAACCCCCATAAATTCTCAGAGTGCATAAGAAGGTACAAGAGGGGGCCTCCTTTCCTTTCCCAAGTCAGCTGCTGTGCTCAGGAGAGTTATTTTAATGCTTGCTGGGGGGGCTGTGGGCTGGCCAGATGGCACAGGCAGCAGAGAGCACAGCGAGGGCAGCACAGGACATCTGCCCCAGCAGCACCTGAGCCTGGCCATGCCCCCCCTGCTGCTCCACCTTCAGCACACCAGCTCCATCTCCTGAATTTTATTGTGTTATTCATCCCCAGGGCCCTGTGACAGCAAGGAAAGAGCAGATGAAGGTAATTCAAAACATCGTTTCTGTGTGAGGATGTAAAACATCCAAGGGTGTGGAGAAGAACCAATGGGGAATAAAAAACCTGAATGGAAATAGGAGCTCAGTAGGACTGCAGATTTCACATATTCCCAGCTCACCTTCTTCTTCATCCTCCCATCTTCTGTTCTGTGTGGCAATAAGAGCCACAGGCTGGCTGGGTTCAGGCTCATTTCTCCACACAAGTATAAATATTTTATTTAAGTGCTTTTCTAGGTCAAAGCTGTGCACTACAACTTTGCTTGACCTGAGTGTTTAGAAACAGATGTGCAGATTTGGGTTAAATTTACATACAAATATTGCACACGGGTTCGGAAAAAATTGTGAAAATTCACTGATGCTTCCAGCACTTGAGTAATTTTTTTAAGGTTATATTTTCCAAAAGTTTTCACCAAAAATTGTGGGAGAATGAAAGTGACTGCAGAGAAAACGTTTTCTACAGTGTCGTGCAGTATATTAAATTCATTTATGATTTAATCTGGCATTGTTGCCCCTTTGGAGGGAGATAAAGAAAGCAGAACTGGAGAAATGCCACTTAATGAATTTTCTCTGTTCCTTATCTACATCTGCCAGTTCCTGCACACTGAATATAAAGCTATTTTTTCAATTAATGCCTGGGAAAATGTATTTCTCTGACAGTCATCTCCACTGCAACCAAATGGAGCATGACAAACACAGAATGATCCTGATGCTGCAAAAATAGCAAAAGCACAGCACTACTAACACAACAATGGGGGGAAAAAAAAAACCCATAAAACTTTCAAGAGAATGTTTGAAATTGGCTCAAATTAGGAGCTGAAGAATGAAGAATTTACATTTGCATTAANTGGACAAATAAGGAGTCATTGCTTATTAAATTCCTTCTGTGCTTTTTTCTGATGCAGCCAGAAAAGGAGATAAAAATTTCAAATAGCAAAACCTGTAAATGATGGTATTTTAAAAATCTNATGTGAGATTTGTTCAGCACAGAGAGGAAAGGCTTCCAGGGATGGTGTGGAAATGAAGGGAGAGAGGAAAGGCAACTATTTTGGTCAGAGATCATTAAAAATTAGGNATGACACACCTGAGCTCTTCCTGTGAGAACCCAGCCCTGGGTTTTATCTCTGAAGCCAAAATCCCCCTGGCCTCAAACTCTGTTATCCCACAACAAGCACTCCCACCATCACAGAAATTAAAAAANACAACACCCCAAAGGATGACCTGGGCAGATATTTCATTTTCTGTGCCTGCTTTCAGCAATTCCTGTATTTCCCATCGAGCTCCTGCCATCCCAATCCAGGAGACCCTGCCCAGCCCAGGGGCTCGTGGAGCCCTTGCAGACTCTCACATCCTCCTGAGGAACAGGAATCAGAAATATCAGCTCAGCTGCTGCTGGGCTAACAAGGACAATTCAAGTCCCACACAATATTTTTAGTGGGATTTGACTCTCTGCCCTTGGAGTTTTGCTCTGTTTTCCCCTCTCCAGCAAGCAAGAAATAGCTCAGCTTTTTATCTTCCATTTCCTCAGCAGCAATCTAAGCAGCATCATCTCTGAGTGACTGAAAGAGATGGGAATGTCACATTTTCAATTCAAATGAAGAGCTTGGAGCCAACAGATGGAGTTCCTGAGGTCTGCCTGGCTGGGGAAGGCAGGGGACACTCCCAGTAAACTGTGATCACTGTTCTGGTTTGGATTAAAAACTAAGGAAGGTCTGGTTTGTCCCTAAGGTATAGTGATGTCATCACTGTGATGTAATCCAGCACCAGCCTCCCAAAGTCAGGAAAACCTGACTAAGGGAAAACAACACCTGGCATCCCACAAAAATACAGTTTGCATCAAAGTGACACAAGAGGATTGGTTTCCCAAGGTGGGAAACACAAAGTGAAATATTCACTTTGTGACCTCCCAGTTTTACCAAGATTTTCCATGCAGTGCATTGAAATTCTGTTCAGGTCATAATAAAATAAAGCCAGTTGAGAGAATGCTGCCCATCAATAGCAGAAAGTTTAATGAGAGCATCTTTTAATTCCAGCAAGGTGAATTGGAATTTCACTACTGAATGAACCTCGACAAATAATAATTTCCTTCTAATCTCAGGACTACAAAGCTGTCTCTAAGTGTAATGAATCTCATTACCCTTTTTCATTAATATCACTTGAACACTTCCCTTTATATAAAGGTTAAGAAATACATCCAAAAATTAAAAGCCTTTGGCACTGCAGTCATCTAAGCACGTGTCCTGTAAGATTTATGCTGCTGGGATTATTCCTGGGAGCAGAACCTTGCAGGACTCAGACCCTCCTGGTCCCAAACCCTTTGCCAGATCCAGACAGCCAACATAGAGAAAAGAGGGCACAGAAACAGAGATTAATTACCTCCCTCTCCACTTCCTCATTAATCATCCTCCCTCTTCACATCTGGCAGCAACAAGTGCCCTCTGAGCTCTGCCACCCCTCAGCACCCCAAATCCACAAAAACCCTCCAGAAACCTTCCCTCTGGCAGGGTGAAACATAAGCTGTCACTTCAGTCACACCAAGAATGCAAATGCCTCTCTAATTCCATGACCTTTCAAGAAATAAAGGAACTGAAGGGCTTAACAATTGTTCTTACAGACTGATTGTCTAATGCAAATGTTGGGAACAGGTACAGAACAACTTGCACTTCTTGCCATGAATTCCCATCTCCCCATCTGTAGAAATTCTAGAAAACTTTGTCTGAATTTGGTGAGGCAGGGAAAGGGGTTCCTGCCCCAGACAGGTTGGGGGCAGNTCAGAGGGTAAATCCTCATCACCTGAGAGTGATTTACATTTACACCACAAAGGATTTGTTACTGAATGCTCCATGGCATCTCTAATTCCCTCCCCCATCCAGCCATTTGGGGTTTTATTTCTTCCATCATCTTTTAATTCCTTTTTGAAGTAGAACTGCCCTGAAATGAAGCCACTGAGCAGGAACAAACAGTTTACATAAGATGAGCAATAACAGCAGCACCAGAAATGGTTTGTGATAGTGGCTGAAAACAGCCCCCAAAAAAGCCACTCATGTGAAAGACATGCCATGATTTCATAATAATCTAATGACTGGAGTTATGTGCAGCACATGAGCATGACCAGGACTGGGGCAACAGATGAGACATCAAATATTAAAAGGCAAGACAAGCACTCCAGCAGATGACTAATGGTTTTCTGCCCTAAACAGAGAGCAAGGAGCTCTCTGCAAAGGCTGATAAAGCATTCAGGGAGAGCTCAAGGGCTGGGATGAAGAAAGAGGAAGCAGGATTTTGTTATTTTATTTTTTTTATAAATGTTCTGCTGCCAGTGGGAGNGTGGTTGCTGAGAGGGAAGAGAATTATCCCAGCAGAAATATTCCTTCAGCTCTTGCTCCATCTGATAATCATGAAACCATCCACACACCTCTCACCTTGGTACCCCAGGCTCCTGGAAACATTTTTATTTTGCTCCATCATGATATATAAAATCAAGTGCAATAAAGCCATTAGATTCAGGGCAAGGACTGTAATAAATACTAATAATCTAGAATAAATACTAATAATCTAGAATAAGCACTAATAATCTAGAATAAGCACTAATAATCTAGAATAAATACCCATCATCCCAGCCATCACCAAATAAATAATAAAGTGCCAATAAAAATTCCTTGTTGCATTAGATATATATNGATAATATAGATAAATAGATATATATGGATATATATAGATAAATACCAGGGCAGTGACAGCACAGATCTTCACCCAGCACTAAGAGACAATTAAAGCAAAGGTCATGGAAGGCTTTGGCAGCCAAACCAAACAATCCCAAGCCAGTGGGGTACCCCACAGCCACTGGATACTCCAGGTTTTTCAGCATCACAGACCCTCAGCTTCTGGATGGTGTTGGGGCTTTTAGGAAGTAACAGAGAGAAAATGAGGGAATGTAAAGTTTTGTTTCCCCCAGTTTCACTTTCCAGGTGCTCAAAGCCTTGAGAATGATTCTTCAAACANATTTTTTGGTTATTAAAACCAAGCNAGGATTTCCCTCCCACAGAAGGTAACTTTAGGATTTAAAGTGGACCATACAATTTTGCATTACCCTCAAAGCCCTAATTTCCTTCTGAAACACAGATGGGTAATGTGGGACCAGTTCAATGAGGTTGACTGAGAGTATGAAGGAAATTATAATAACAGAATTGTTCCAGATAAAGTGAAATCTTTTTCTTGCTCTTAATATTTAAATTAAATCTACACCCCTGGGTCCATCTCAAGAGACAGTTAAGACACATTTAGTGGTTGTTCTGTAGGTCAGGCTTGGAAAGTGCCAACACATAAATCAGGTCATGGCAAGGAGCAACCATGGAAGTTTATCAGAGGAGATCCAAAGTGATTGTTAAGAAAATAATTGTGGAATGAATGACATCATGGTGTCAAAGTGGAAAGCCTTCCTTAATCAGCACATCTTCATAACCTCTTATCACTGCTTTCACTGGATAATACCAAAAAAAAAATTAAAATCACCCTTTCACAAAAATTTCCAGTGGCAATTTCAGGAAAAAAAAAAGACCCTAAAATCCATGTGTGAGTCCCTGCTCCCTCAGCAGGAGTGGGAANTGCTGCTGCCAGAGGCACTGGGGCTGTCTGTGCTGATCCAGCCAGGCTGGGGATTCAAGATCCCAGAGGAAGGGTCATGGGAATTTAGTTATTGGGTTAAAAGTATAAACAATATAGGTGTTNNTNNTCTATTGGACTGTTTAGCTTTAAGAGACCTTGTAGCAGCTGGATTCATCTCCATTTTGCTCACTTCTAGCAGGTAGCTGGAAGTGCTGCTGAATGCTCTGTGCTTTTTGATAAGATTTAATAAACAACCAAGCCTGAACATGAAAAAATTCTATTCCTCCATGAGTTTTTAATCCTGGCTCTGAGTGAAGGCAGAAGAGACTGAGACAAACCACTAATAAATGGTGCAAACACCACCTTCCCACAGCCCCAAGCACCCCNGGAGCCAAGGGCAGGTGGGGAGCAGGGAATGCCAGGGCTGTGCTCAGGTCCTGGCAGGGGACAGAGAGGAGAAGGACAGTGCCACATGTCCTGTGAGACCAGGACACTGAGCTGGGGGCTCCAGCTGCTGGGTGAGCCCACACAAACCCACAGCTGGCACAATCCTAAAAACCTCTGGTTTCTCTCTATTGTCACAGCAGTGACTTGGTGTCACTCAGAGTTTTGCAAGTGTCCAAAGCATTGTGNCCCAAGGCTGCTGGAATGTCCCAGGAGCTGTGGCCAGCTGAACAACCCCACACAGCTGATGAAAACAGCAAAGGAATGAAGGGATAAAAGGCATGAACCTGGGAAAGCATGGCTGAGGGAGGGACACACCAGAGAGAGTTTTAAATCCAGCATGAGGCTCTTTCTGAAGGTCTCCTTTTCAGGGAGGGGGAAGAATCTCTCCTCCCCATGAAGAATCTCTCCTGTTATTATCTGTCACTGCAGCCACCACAGTTTCTGTGGCNTCAGCAGTTCTGAGGGTCTGGAGCTCATGTTTATTTGATGAAGCCTACTGGAAAGGTTAAAAGTAACTCAGCAAAACAAGAGATGCTCTGACAACAGCATGGAAAAGAGGGGGCTTCTGCTGAGGCCAGGCATGTAGTTAATTCCTCACAGAGTGCTTTAATCTTTAAGATAAAACCACAAAACAGAAGAATAAATTTATATTCTGATGGGACACGTCTGTAAGGAAGCTGAAATGAAATCTCAAAATCCACTTTGCCCAGGCTGCTTCCTTGGCATGGCTCTTCCCCAGCTCCCTGAGGAAAAACAACAAACAAAGCAAACTGCATTTTCCTGAGGTGTCAGCTCCAAGTGCTGCTCCTTGGCAGCTCCCAGCAAAGCAATGGATGAAGGAAGTCAAATGGGATGGTGGCACAATATAAACAGGGAATTGCTGTGCAAGCCATGGATGGATTAAATGAGCTCTCATTGGAGACCTTTCCACCTAAACTTCCCCAAGTACAAAGGGTTAATTAGCTGGGGTTAATTAAGACAATGCAATGTTTGTTTACTCAGTGAAGCTGCCAAAGGATGGTTGTTAATGAGAACCTGGTGCTTCTACTACAATACAAAATAATACTTTTTTTTTTCTGCTGATGTGTCCAGCACAGATTTGTAAATATTTGTGCACCCTTCAGATCATCATCTGCCTCTCCTGCAGACTTAAATACAGACTGGGAGGAAGCAGAGAAGTGGAAGAGGCTGTAAAATTCCATCCATTGATGCCAACACGAGCTGTTCTGCAGTGGCCAGCCCAAAACTGAGCACAGATGTAAACTCAAAGCTGGGCACTGATAATTCAGCAGAGCAAACAAGCTCCCTCTTGCCCCATTTTCCAGATTAAATGGAGAAAGGATGCCAGCAGAGCCTCAGGACTTTCATGTCTGGTGGTAATGAGTTCATTCAGCCCACAGGAGGATTCCAGGTGTCCCAGAGCAGGGGATTCACAGCACTGCTTTAACTGGGATGATGGCCCCACTGGAACCAACAGAATGTTACTCTTCCAAAGTGCTCACAGCTTTATTTAAAGCTAATAAAAATACCAGGAAAAGTGGCAATGTTTTCTCCACTCCTGCTTTATTTTTGAGTGATGAGAAAATACAAGCTGTGACCAAACCAACCCCAAGATGTCCTGAGGGATGGAGCATTATTTTATTCCTGTACCCCCATGCAGCAGAACTCCACCAGGAGCACTACACCCACAGACATCTCCCAATTTAGCACAAAAAAAAAGCCCCAAAGAATAGATTCTCTCTTCCATGAAGCNCAAATTGTCAATCACCTTGATCAGCCCTCCACACAATTAACAGAATCTGGATGCACTAATCACTACTGAACTTCTCCAGGTTGTTTTCTGGGGCAAACCAAAGATTGAATTAAATTAGAAAGTCAGCCAAGGGCTCCATGGTTTTTTTTATGGCCACCAAACTGGGCCCACTTCAAGTCCTCCCAGTTCACAGTAGCAACAAAAGCAAAAGTGGGAAACAAAAGATGGAGTTCCAGCAATCCAAAATAAACCCTGAGAATCACTCAGCTCCAATGGAATCCCATTTGAGGTGACAAAAGTGGGAAAGTGACTCTGTTCAAANCTCTTATTTTGTTCACAATATCTGTGTGTTTGTGTTCTTTGCCTTAAGAATGACCTTTTCCTCCATTTTCANTTTCTGCTCTGTGGTTTGAGAAGCTGAAAATGTTGTGTGTCCTTTGGCCAGTGCACACGGAGGATTTGAGGATCAAAGTTCTGATCAAAGCCCTGCCAGAAGCATCCTCACATTGCAAATGCTTTCATTTTTAAAATATTGTGAAATTTATGAAATTTGTGAAATTGGTTGAATTTGTGATAGACACATCAGCAGAAAAAAAAAATATTGTATTTTATCATAGTAGAAGCATTAAATTCTTATTAAGAGACATCCTTGGACAGCTTCACTGAATAAACAAATATTACATTTTCTTAATGCCTGCTAAAGAACCCCAACAGTTATTAATTAATTAATTAATTAATTAACCTTCATTATACATCAGGAAGTTTAGGTTTTTGGTGAAAAGGCTGAGCTTGCTGAGTTTCACCTGGGCATGTCCAAGGTGCTCATCCCAGAGGAGGGAAATTGAGAGCTGATCCACCCCCAGTGNCACAATAATTCATGTTTTAACACAATATCATTTATTGTCTTGAGACCACACAATAATTTACCTTGTTAAATCAGAAACAAATTCTTTCAAGTAAAAAAGAAACAAAAAGACCAAGAAGCAAAAAGTGAATATTTTTTAAAAGCAACTAAACCCAATATTCTTATTATACCAAAAGGGAGCAGAATTCTGAGCACTTAATACTTTTATCATGTAACACAGAGGCATAGATTTAGATAACAACCACTTAAGGAATTAATTACATTCTTTACACCAAAAGAGATGGAAAAATGAAGTTATCCCAGTTATGCTCACCCCAAGGAAAGGAACACTTAAAACATTTTCTGAACTTTACACAGAATTGTTCACTTGTCTCATTAGTAACCTAATTGGAAATTCTATTTTGATTTTCTGAGAGTAGGTTTTGCTCTGCTCTGTTCCTTGCCTTGTCAGGTTATTTTTTCTTGTGTGGTTCCTGCCTCTCACAAAATGTTTTGGGGAAAGTCAGTCCAAATTCACAGTCCAAAATCTTATTCAAATTACTAAGAGCCAACTGCTGCACAAACATTGTGAAACAGAAGTCTCCCCAAGTCCTTTTCAATGGCTGCTAACACAGCAGGATCAGACACTTTCTATTTTTATTGAAGCTCAGGTTTCCAAGTTGGTAGAAGAGAAGGCAATGGAATGAGTCTCAGAAATAAAAAATCAAAAAAATTAAAATAAAAAAAAAAATATTCCGTGCCTAAGAAAAAATGCTTTGGGAAACTGGCAATCTTCCTAAAACCCAAAATGTTCCAGAAGCTCAGCCTNTGATTCAAAGGCACTTTGTCATCTGTACAGTTTTGCTTATAGCTGCATTGCAGCATTCTCTCCAGGACTGCTCTTGGAGGATAAAGTGACCCAAGTGCCTCCTCTGTTCCATCATTATTCATTAATGAAGAGCTGGGCTGCAGGACTGGCATTGCAGGAGAGAAGGGAGTTCATTAGCACATCCCTTCAGCACACACACACACCCAGCAGGCACAGCCCCAGTGGGTGCCCCAGCAGCACTCAGGGGCTGGTTCCAGTTTGAATTGCTCTGGTAACGCTGTTCCATTCAGAAATCCTCCTGAAGGATGCACAAAGTGCAGAGACCTTGAGCCAGCAGGGCTGGGGATGAAGTCACTGCTCTCAGCCAGACATCCTGANCATGCATCTGCCTTCTCCAGGTTGTGGAAATGATGGGCAGAGAGGAGCTGAATGCTGGAACACTCAAGGCAGTCTTTGTGTGCTGCCTAATTCCAATGCCCCTTTTGTTANACAAATTCCTGTTTTCCTCTGCCTCCCCATGCACCTCCAGTGCCTACTGCTCTTCCAAAAACCACCTGAAGGGATCTCCCCTCCCTTCCTTTTCCATGTTTCCCATTTTCCCCTTCATTTTCTTCTTCCCCTTCATTTTCTCCTTCCCCTTCATTTTCTCCTTCCCTTTCATTTTCCCTTTCCCTTTCATTTTCCCTTTCCCTTTCATTTTCTTCACTATCTCAGAGAAGCTGATAAATACCAGACAGCTCTTCCTCCTTCCCTGTCAGCTCCCACTGCTCACCCTCTCCTTAATCCCTGCACTCTGCCCTCTGAGGCCACAGCTCTGGTTTAACCTCACACACCTCCTTGGGAGGGATTTTCACTTTTAATCAAGCAGCAGGAGCACGAGGTAAGCAAAATTTTGGGAGGTCAGCACGGACCAATATCCATATTCTGTCAGGAGTGTCTTCAAAGACAGCCATGAGTACCACACACCCTGCAGGCTCATTTCCTCTTCAATGAAGAAAAGCCCTCCCAAGGAAACAAAATATTCCTCACATGGCAAGACTTTGAGAATCTTAGCAAAAACCTTCTGTTCATTTAATGATTGCAAAAACCAGCAGACAACAGAAAAATTCAGAAGCAATTGCATGAGCCTATTAATAGCAAGTGCCAATAAGTTTCCATTTCTGTGGCCCTCATTAGAAAAATGAACCATTTCTGGTATTGTGGAAACAGAACATAAAAAGCATTAATCTTTTAGCTTCCTGAGCTCTGTTTGTGCCTTTATTTGCAATCAAGCTTAGTGCACATGAAGTTCACTGCCTGATCCAGCCCAGGGTGGGTAATTCAAGCTCCTTCTCCCTGACCTACCAAACTCTGACCTGTGGGACCTGGCTGGTAAAAGTGAGAAGGGATTACAATTTCATTCAGATCATGATATCTGAGCAATTCATTCAACAAGGGGACCAATTATGCCTGATCCCCTCACCTTTCCCCCTGCTTCTGGGCTGGACTGATTTGCCAGGAGAAGGTAATCCTGAGTCAGGGTGAATTTGATCACAGTGACCTGAGATGAAAAGTGCTGCATCTTGAAAATGATCTCAGATTCATCCAGTTGGTTCAGCTGGTACATGATGCTATGAAAGCAGAGGTTCTTTGCCTGGAGATAAATACCCACCACACTTCTTTATTTGCACACAAGACCATCATGTGCCCTGACAAAAACAGGGAATGTTTCACAGTGCTTCCCTGGTGTCAAAACACTGAATCTACACAACATGGCATCCTCTGCCACTGGCTGATGATCCATTAACTGATGCAAAACCATCTGTCCTGTCCACCTAATACCCTGCTCTCTTGTGATCACAAAATTCATGAATAACAATGTTCTATACCCAAGTACAGCCACTAATGCAGTCAGCATCTAACCAGAACCAACACACAGCAAATTCCTCCACAAAAAGATGTTTGGAAAGTTGCTGATTCCTTGCTTCTCTCACCAGAAAGGCTTTGCCCTGCCTGCTGCAGCACTGGATGCTCTGATGCACCATGCACAGTCCAGCCATGGCAGGGAGGATGGCAAAGCCACAGGGACAGCACCCAGCTCCACCACCCCTGCTGCCAGCAGGCATTTCCAGCTGCAGGGAGGGTGCAGATGTCTCCAGGAGCTGATTACTTTGCACAAAATTGAGAGCCTGGTCCCACCCCCGAGGGCACAGCAGTCTGGCTGCAGGGAANGCAGAGGGCTCAGAGCCCAGGGATGCTCCCAGCACCAGCTCTGGCTGCAGGGAANGCAGAGGGCTCAGAGCCCAGGGATGCTCCCAGCACCAGCTCTGGCTCAGGGGTGACCCTTTCCCAGCAGAGCTGCCCTTCCTCCCCAAANGAGCCACACTCTGCACTTGTCAGGGCTGACACATCACAGAAACCAGATGCCATTGCCCTGCTATCAATCCTGCTGGAAATCTCCTTACACATGGAAAAGAAGCAATGCCAGGCTGAGGCAGTCANTAAGCTCCATGTCAGCTCCCCCTTGGAAATTCCTTCCAATATGCCTTTAAAGCATCTCTCTGGGCTCTGGGCTCTGCTTGGCCACACTCTGTCCCCCTGTGCTTTATGTAACCTGCCTGGTTAACCATCACCAAACCCAACATTCCCACACAGAACCCCACCAAAGGTTGATTTTGGGGTGAGCAGCTCCCCTCCTGAGGCTCAAGCTGCATTTCCTGAGGCTGGAAAGCACTGAGCTAGCCCTGAATGCTGGTTTATCAGGCTGCTGCCTCCAACACCCTTGGCTTGCCCTTGAGAAGGTTTTCTGCAGCCATGACTCACTGCTACAGCACAAACCCAGCCCAGCCAGCAGCTCAGCAGGGAGGGACATTCCCCTGAGAGAGGGACAGCAGGAGGGACCACTGAGCACCCAGACCAGCACTCTCTGCTTAAAAACAAGAAAAAAGGCATCTAGTGCCCAATTTTCCTGGCTCCAAAGCTGCTTTCTGGATGGGCAGTTTCATTCAGCTGCAGGAAATAAAATGGCACAGCCAAGATTTGGCCTTGCAAGAAACCACTTAAAGGGGGGGAAAGTGCCCAGCAGGAAGGATTTGAATCATAGAGGTATTGGGAGGAAATAAGAAATGACAAACAGGCAGGTAATGGAGCTGTTTGCAGCCAAGTTTGATTTTCAAAGCCCACATCACTGGATATTTGCCCTTCAGAACAAAACTCCTTTAACACTACTTGTATTTCTGAAAATTTTGAGGTGTAATTTTCCTAATGGCATAAAATAGAGCCCCAGGTGTTCTGGTGCTGCAACAGACCATGGGGATTTTTTGTTAATAGTAGAATTCTGTCTGGAATAGATGCAACAAGCTGCCCAAAAGCTGCAATTCCAGGAAGGATAACACAGGATGCTTTCTGGAACAGATTTATTTACCTGAAAACCATGTGTGGTCATTAGGCTGCTTGTTTCCCAATAAATATGAATAATCTGTGATCTGTGGGATACCATCTGAGTTTTTTTTGGTTTTTTCTCCCCCTCTCCCATGCCCACTCAGTGCTTGCAAATTGTGATGAGACATCACTGCACTCTCTGGCACAGTGGGGATTTGAGTTCTGACTGAAGACCAGCAAAACACAAACATATGGAAAAATAAAGCCATTTACATCCCAGTTTGGCACATCCCATGCTGTACACAGCTAATTGTGGATCTCTGGGCTCATTAATTTTCCCCTGGAATTCCCATGCAGTGGTGGCACCAAAGCCAAGNGTGAGATACCCCATGGCCAGTCCCAAGCCAGGCAGGCAGGATTCCAGATGTATTTCCCAGCACAGCCACAAAAACATCTGTGCTGGCACTGGGAACTGGAGAGGGGGGACAACAGCCCCAGCCTGGAGCATCCAGAGTGCTAAAAACCCATTTTACACCAGCAGTGCTTCCCCAGACAGGGCACCTAATGCAGGAGCAGGGCTGTGGAAATGCCCAAAATCCAAAGGATCCCTGTGCAGCAGTGCAGGGCAAGCAGAGCTTGACATGCTGATGGTCTCCAGAAAAGCCAGTGATGGTCAAAAGGTTGTGTTTATCCTCGTAGCAAGGATTGTTTATCCTCACAGCAAATGCAGCCACACTCTGGGCTTCTGCAGCTCCACTGTTTGCATAACACAATGCTCAGTCCTTCTTGACCCTTGCATGCCCAGCTGCTGCCAGTCTGGCCTTCCATTCNTCCCAGGAAGTTTTATTCCTGGAGGAAAGGGGAGAAGCTAATCCAAGCTGGATTACAGCCAGTTTGTGCAATAAATGTCATGCCACAGATCAGGAGTGTTTGCCCTTGCTCTGCTGACACCTGTCTGTCACATAGTTGTGCCTTCATGTAAACAGAGAGAATGTACACAAAATATATCCACAAAATGCAGGGACCATGTCAGGAACAGCACAGGGATGGTGCAAGGGAAGGGGAGAGCTGGGAATGTGAACACTGATGGGAAACATGAAACACAAAGCTCTGCTGCAGGCTCTAAAGGTAAAACACACTTAACTTCTTTTTTTTCTTCTTCTTTTTTTTTTTTTTCAATTATACTTGCACCAAAAAAAATTTATGATTTCTTTGCAACAAAGGATCAGACTGATAGAAATCCATCTCCAGGGAATGGGTGGCCCCCACTGTTTAAATCAGCTTTTCCCAAGCCCAGAGATTCCNTGGCTCCCTGTCAGCAGAGGGATTCCATGGAGAAATCTATTCCAAAGGAACAGGCACACACAAGGAGGGCACAGCACTGGGCTTTTGAAAACTCTCATTTCTGACACAAACTAAAAACCAACTTCCTTCTCTACTCTCATTTCAGCACAAAATTAGGGATGAGCAAAGAAACTGTTTTCATGGCTGGACTCAGTTTGTCACTTCTGTTGTGGATGGGAAGGATTTCAGAAAATTAAATGTATTCCAACTTCCAGCCACTTCTAAAATTACAGAGTTGAAAGGTCACATTAAAGGTCCTTTATTTTAGATCTCCTCATGCCATAAATCTCCAGCTCTGGGAAAAAAACATCAGACCTCTAGGAATAAGTACAAAAGCATTATTTCTAAATACCAGCAGAAAATAAATAAGCACTGACTTGTGGATCTGAAGCTGAGCAAACAACAGACATGCAGACAGGGATTTAAGGAATTGTGGGAGGATTTTAAATGTTGTAGGGGGGTTGTATTAATTTCAGTCTTGCTGTAAATCTCATTGCAGTGATAATGAAGTTTTCTAATGACTCTGGTGTTTTGCTCTTGCCCACAGCTCACACTCACTCTTATGGCAGAAAAAACAAAACCTTGCAAAAGCAAGTGAAAGGGTTTTTGTTTTCTTTTCTTGAAAAAACTATAAATAACCTGGTCTGACAATAATTTTCTTTTATTATCAAAATGAATGAATCTCAAGCATTCTTGGCAGTTTGCAATATAGAAAAAAAAATCAGAAAANACCATGGGGATGTTTATATTTACATTTCATACTCTCACACACAAAAAGTCACAATCTGATCTCAACCACAGGAAAGCAAACAGGCTCCTCTTATTGATCCTCCCCAATTGCTCATTTTTTCACCCCCTTAGCTGATTGCAAATGTTCTGGTCCTGCCTGAATGGAGCCNAATTTCTAGCAGAGAATGATCTTGAGGTTAACTTCAATTTAACTTCAAGCATGATCTCTGTAGGCACTGAAAAATCAGTGCTACCTCCATCCTAACCTTACAGATCCCAATAAAAACAGCTTTGGNAAACACAGGTTGCACTTACAAACTGTCCTGCATGACTAAGCTGATTTCTAAATCATGACCATTCACTCTTTTTTCAATAAAAATAATTATAGGGTTGTACAAAAATGTTTATACAGACAAGGCAAAAAGCTTCAACTGACAAGTAAATTATTAATCTAATTGCTTTGCTTACAAAAATTGGCTCAAAAATTTAAATTTTTTTAAAAAATAAATGTCAGAGAAGTCTGGAAATTGGGGGTCAGATTTCTCAGAATATGTTACACCAGCTGTCACTGCCACAAAATCTCCCAGAAATCCAGGATGCAGCAAAANGGCAAAAATGAAAGATTCCTGCACAGAATCATTTGGGTTCCTTGGAGCAGACAGGTGTGGTGAAAGGAAAAAGAAAGGAAATACAAATGAAGTAATAAACCCACATTATTTATCAGGGAAAAGAAATATCCTCTAGCAGGTTTAATTTCTCATATAGATGTTTTTTATTCAAGGTGTTTTATCAGCCAATTTGAGCTCAACTTTTCCATTGAAACCACAAGATACAAGCAGCTGATTTACACACTTGGATTTCCAAGCTAAGGATGAACAGCTGGGTGTGGGAGGAAGAAGTTCACATGAAGAGGAGCCAATGGAGGAGCAAAGCCAGAGATTCCCCCAGGGTGCTCAGGGTGATTTAGAGCAGAGACTTGTTCAGCCTCTAAAGGGNGGAAATGATGCCTCAGGTTTTAGCTTTTATATTTTTCAGACTCTCTGTTGCTTGGTATGTAACTCTGAAACTACATGTTAGGTGTTAGTAAATTCTCTTTAGTTGTAGTTGGACAAGTTGGTAGTTGGACAAGGCAGTCCCTTCCCAGCTAGAGAATCAAGGACAACTTTACCCAAAAAGCAGCAAAGGAGAGGGGGCAAGCCAGGGGGCTGAGACTTCATGGCCTGAAGTTGTGGTTGGACAATTAACCCCAGTGTGTAGATGAACTAAAACTTATAAAAGTGTAAAACTCATGATCAGAATCCATCTTGGATTTGATTTGGGTGTAGCCCCAGCCAGCCTCTTGCACTGCCCAAGTAAATACCCATTTTATTCCTTTTGCTTTGNTTAGTCTGTTCCAGGCCAGCCTTTCCAGGCATCAGTTCCACACAGGAAGAGGGGTCTGTGTTGGAACAGAGGCAGGTACCCTTCAGAGCACCCAAAAAAGGGCAGGGAAACCCTGGCAGATCTCCTGGGGTTGAAAAAGCATCCCTGGAGATGCCTGAGCTCCCTCCTTGTTTCCAAAACACCCTCCAGCACTTGCACTTTAAAGGCTTTTATCGTTATTAAGGATATTCCTGGATATTCATCCCCTTCATTCAACCCCCAGCAGCTGATGGAAGGGTGGAAGATGATCCCTGAATATAGAAGCAGGTAAGTTACACCTGCTTCCCAGAGTGACAGCAATACTCCCCAGAGCTGCTGCAGCCCCAGCAGAGCAGCAGAGGCTGTTCCTGACACATTGTCTTGGCTCATGCAAGTTCCATTTGATGTTTCATAATCCCAAGAGGGCTGGAAACTCAGTGAAAAACACATTCCTCCTCCTCCAGATCTGTCTCATCCAGCAGGCACCTCCTCTGCACAGAAAATGGATCCCCCAGAGAAGGGAATGATGGATGGCTGTAAAAGGGTGGCAGGAGGAATGGCCAGAGCCAAGGACACCAGTGTGTGTCCATTCTCTGGTCACTGTGGTNACCCCTCTGGGATTGCTCAGCATTAATCCTGGCACACTCCCCACCCAGCATTTCAACTGCACTGGTTATAATTAGTGACAAATAACTTACAAATAATGAGAGAGGGCTCATCACCAGCACTCTCAGGACTGCCAGGAGAGGTAAATCACAAATGCACTGACTTCCAAACCCAAAACCCTCCCAAAACCAGACAGAAGTCCTCAAACAATGCAAACATGACCTTTCTGCCCAGCTGAACATAACATCCATTTATAGATGAGTGTAAAATGCTTTTATNCTGAAAGCCAGACTGGATTCCCAGGTTAGAGGTGCAGCTGATGGCAAATGTGAAGAATGCCAAAATGAGGGGAAGTCTGAGAGTTCCACACTTTGATTCCACACCTGGAGCTGAGATGGGGAAGCAGGGAAGTGGCTCCCAAACCCCAACCCCCTTCAAACACCCATTTGGAGGGGATGCAGAAGGACAGGAACAACTTAGGGGGAAAGTAATTCCTCAGCTGAACCTGCCTTGGTTTTCCACCCTCTGGAGACAGGAGCCCAACCAACACCCTGGGGATTTATCCCATGGGAACCAGCGATTCCCAAGGCTTTTCCTGGGATGGGAATGGGATGGGATGGAGCAGAGGGTGCTGCAGGTGTCTCCATGAGCCAGGTAACGTTACCTGCACCCCAGGGCTGGTAAATGGAGACACGGCTGCAACCTGAGCTCCTGGAAATTTCTGCTGCTGCCTTGAATTGCCCGGGTGTTGCTGGATGAAGAAAACTTGGGCACAGCCATTTCCTGGGCCCCCATTTCATAGGAGTTTGCTGCACCCGTTTAAATTCCAGCAAAAGTGGAGGAGTATTCAAAGCTTCAGGTGGTTTTTAACGCGATTCCGCATTAGGGAATTNATGGAAGATGTAGGGATGGAGAGGGTTGCTGTGCCAGGGAAGGATTGGCAGCTTGCAGAGGAGATCTTGAGGAGAATCTGTGCAGTTTTAATTCCTTCCAGCGGAGGCCAGTGGTTTACAGCAGAAGGAACTGGCTGGCTGCCTTTCATCTGGAATTGTTTCCCACGGAGGCAGTGCAGGGAATTCACCTTGCCCAGGTTTTCTGTGAGCTAAGGATGGAAAGCCCCAGCCTGGCTTTGCTCTGCCTGTGCTGCTCCAAACACCAAATTTTCCTTTAAAATTCCCCTGGAGCTCCCAAACGATCCCTTGCAAGGTTGAGCTGATGTCAAAACCACAATTTAGCATCACATTCCTAACCAGGGACAACTGGTATTCAGAATGCTGGAATATTCTAAGAACTTTTTTAGAATATTTGTAGGATTCAGGATGTGTCCATTTAACTGTACAATACAGTGATTTTTCTGGCTGAGACTGCACCTCTTTAAAGGCTTGAAATCCATAGGGAAAAAAATCTCTTATGTAATATTTAATATTTGAAATAAAATGCTGAGAAGGCACGTATCTTAATTATTTAGTTTCTGACACATACCCTGCCTTTAAAAATTCAGCGTCTGACTGCAGATCTGAAAGACTTTCCTATAAATAAGTCATCTTCTCTGAAGCTGTAACAAATTTCAAAAAGTATTGCAGTGGTTCTTGTCTGATCAGAGGAAGCACAGGACCATTCAAATGTAAAAAAAATCATCTATTTGATTATTATTTTGAGGCAGTAAGCCATTCCAGGTTGCTGGAATTTTAGAAAAAAGGCTCAGGGAGAGCAGTTTAAACAAAAGTAAATTAATTTCCCTACTCCCAAGTACTTTCTGTCCAACAAGTCAAGCACAAGATTGAGGGAGTAGTTACAGTTTCTCTTATCTACAACAGCCCTGTTTCTGCAGCAAGTATCTTCTAAATGGAAAGCATTCTAAATTAATTAAACAAACCTCAAGAGACAGTAAACTAATTATTCTGGGCATACATAAGATGCTGTTGAGTTAATCTCTATGAACACAAGTGAGTTAAGTTTGTATTGACATATTGGGCCAAATTTATTGTCAGAGAAATTAACTTCGGGGGAGTTAAGCCAAGAGTGAATTTTTCCTCATTAAGGAGGAATAGGTCTATTGTCTGAAGTGTGGGGATTTAGAGCCTCTTGGGAAAATCATATTTCACTTCAGTTTCACAAGTGATGAACTCTTGCACAGAGCTGTGCTTCAAAATGCACAGAACTCTGTTTAACCACCTCAGGGCTGGGCTCTCACATGGCACCTCTTGCTCTGAGGGAGCCAAGTGTTCTGTGGAAATAATGATTCCTGAAGCTTCCCTGCAGCACTCAAAGTGCTTGTACAAGCAGGAGGCACAACCCTCATACCTAAATTTAACACAGAGTTCGTTTAGTTACCACAAAATGTCTTTGTTGTCTACACTTAACCTAAGTGAGATATTTTTGAATGAACAACTCAGAGAAATTTTCATCTACTGCAAGGTTTCCTAGGTAAAAAAATACTCATTCACCTAAATTTTATAATGACTGTGCTCTACACAGGGGCTATAGAATGGCAGGCATTAATATTTAAATTATTTTGTGCAGCGGAGCGAACTCAAGGAAGTAATTGCTAACACTGATTGAGAAACAGATATAGTGAGGACCCAAACTGGCACAAAGATCGTGTTCCAGGATGAGCAGTGCAAGCCTCACCTGCTCAGGGGATGGTCCCCAAACTCCTTCAGCTCTAAATGTTCACCTGAGGTGACCCCAGAGTCCTTCCCTGTGCTAATGGGATAAATCCCATCACATGTGGCAGGGCAGCATTCCCAGCATCCTGGGGGACTCTGTCCCATCCTTACTGCTCCTCAGCATCACCCTTCCTTCCAATTAATTCCAGTTAATGCTTTTTTTGGAGTTTTCCANCTCCACAATCCAGCAATACGGCTCAGCACAGAGTACTAGAGGTAAAACACGATTCTTGTTTAATTTATCCTCTTCCCTTTCCACCAACCCCTGGTTACACAAGCATCCCAAAGAGAAATCTTTTTTCAGCATGGCCAAGAGAAACTCGAGAAGTGCCCGAGGGTGGAGTGCAGCAGCCTTTGGATCAGGCTGGAACTATTCAGAAACGTTTGTGAGAACTGGCACAGCTCCACAGAACCAAGGGAACTCCCTCCCCACAAAGCAGAGGCCTCCAAGTACCCTAAACATCTTCTGGAGTGTCCATAGCTCACCTCTTCTCCTCCTGGGAGTCATTCTGTACTGAGTGCTGTCACCTCAACTTGGTTTTCAAGAGTCCTTCCCTCAATGTGAGACAGGAAAATCAACCAGAGCTCAGCCTGACCTGCTGATGGGGGCACACAGCAATGACCAGCCCTGCATCTCCCAGAACGAGCAGGGAGCTTCATCCCACTGGCCTTGGGATCACAGCCTGCCACCTGCACCTCGTGAGCTCCACTCAGTGCAAACATCAGTTTCAGTCCTTGTCAGACTTTCTCACTGTTATCTTGGCAAAGGCAGCCTGAGCGTGGCTTTAAATACCTCTGAAAAAAACCCACGTTAAATTACATTAGGGAAACATCCACAATTACTGGGTTTAAAATCAAACCCCCCCCAGTGCAGAGGATTATGGTGATGACTGAGGAAATTGCTATAAAAGCCAGGAGGTTGTTTTCTTAGCAATACCAAGAGAATCTTTCCCATTGTTCTGCCAAGACTCGCAGCGGTGCCAGAGATGTTCAGTCTCCCTGAGGTTCATCACTGCACTGCAGCTGCTGCTTCAGCCTCCTGGAGAGTCTTAATTAAATAAAAGGCAATTTTAGAGGGTGGGGAGAGCATCACTGCTATTTGGATGTCAATTGGCACAAAGCTATATTTGCTCTTTGATTATGTTTTATAAATGGCATTNAAATCAAAAGCAAAATTATCGCTGAATGATTCCACTTGAATTGTTTATCACCAGAGTTTAGGCTGAGGTGGTCACTAATTTAGGTTCTTTTTAGCACATTTCCTCCAGGAAAAGAGTAAAACCCCAAACTTCAAGCATGGGATCATTTTTTTTCCTTGGATGAGCATCTGATGTTACCCAGTTTGCTCCTAACCAGGATGAAGCAAAGTGCCATTTTCCAGGGATGGCACAGAGCAGGAATTGGAAGATGGTGCCCATTTTCCAGGGATGACATCAAGGAGGAATTGGAAGATGGTGCCCATTTTCCAGGGATGACATGAAGGAATTGGAAGATGGTGCCCATTTTCCAGGGATTCCATGGAGGAGGAACTGGAAGATGGTGCCCATTTTCCAGGGATGACATGAAGGAATTGGAAGATGGTGCCCATTTTCCAGGGATTCCCTGGAGGAGGAATTAGAAGATGGTGCCCATTTTCCAGGGATTCCATGAAGGAATTGGAAGATGGTGCACATTTTCCAGGGATTCCATGAAGGAATTGGAAGATGGTGCACATTTTCCAGGGATTCCATGAAGGAATTGGAAGATGGTGCCCATTTTCCAGAGATTCCATGGAGGAGGAATTGGAAGATGGTGCCCATTTTCCAGGAATGCCATGGGGGAATTGGAAGATGGTGCCCATTTTCCATGGATGGAACAGAGCAGGAATTGGGAGATGGTGCCCATTTTCCATGGATGGAACAGAGCAGGAATTGGAAGATGGTGCCCCCATTAGAGTTCATTAAGTGAAACATTCCCACTTAGAAGTGGCTGTGAGCACCAGGGCTGAACCTTTCCCCATCTCTGATCTGCCAGAGCTCCAAGTGCCAGTTGACTGTACAAAATGACAACTATCCAGGCTCATCCCTTGCAACAACTGGCATCTGCTCTGGAGTCGTTTGAGTTGGTTTGAATGGCACTAATTAGGAGCAGTTACACATAAATGACATCCCAAAGACTTGACACAATAAACATTGCTATCTAGTGCCATTCATTTGCTCTCCCCATTCAAGCACACACAGTATTTAGGATAATTCCCATGTTCACTGCCACCTTTATCCCACAAATAAGGTCAGGAGACAGACAAACAACAAATATGGGGAGCACCACATGGAAGNTGAATGCATAATAAGTTATCAACTGCTCTTTAAAGCCTGTGAGCCAAGGTTTGGATTGCTTCTGGAAGGTGGATCAGAGGGCTGTCTCCTTGTTTGACCTTGCAGAGAAGCATTAGGATTCCTCACAACCACCAGGCAGCTTTGTAAACACTATCAGAATTCCCCATCTCCCTCTGCTCCGCAGGCACAGAGCAGCACTGGTGAAAAATAAAGATATTTCTATTGTCTCATGGCTACAGACTGCTAGGAAAGATGATGGAGGNACCAACAAACTTCTCAATTTTCCTTCTGCTGACTAAAATCCTCTGTTTCTGCCTCAAGAAAAGGCAGCAACCACCAAATGATTTTCTTTGATTTCCATCATTTTTAGCTTCCCACTGTCTGTTTTACAGCTTTTCATTGCACATGTCTTCAACACCTCATACAAGCTCTCTCACAGCCATAGTGGCACAATGTCATTTTCAAGCACCTTTAAATAGTGCTGCTGATTAAATAACTCGTCACTAACGTGATTTCAGGAATCCAGAGCATCTCCTAAGGTGCAACCTTTACCACTAATTGCAAATACAGAACAGAAAATTAAGTCAGGCTGACAGAATTAAATCAGCAGCTTTCAATGCAATGTCAAATTTCTGACAAACTGCATATTACCAAACAAACAAATTTAAATTTTCTTAACGATGTTTTTGGGCATCACATTTTGTGCACGGCTTTGTAGAAGATGGAAGGAGGAGAATCCCAGTGGATTAGGAACAGAATGCTCATCAAAGGCTACTGGGACCTGTCAAATTNCAAATCCCTTCCACCACCTTTGAAAAACTGCAGTGTGCACTTCATTTCCATTGTTTCAGGCAATCAATGCAGATTTTTTCCTTTTTCCTTAACTACTATTTCCAAAACCAGGCAGGTACTTGGGCTCCTGCCTCAGCACTGGTGCCAGAGCTTCAGCATATTTCACCAAAGCAGAAGTCAAAGCAGGCTAAAAATTATGCAACATTCTCTTTCATTCAACTTGATGATTATATAATGCTTTTCAATATCCCAGCAGTATCTCTGTGTATGGGAAAAAGTCATTCTCAGTCCATCCCTGCCCACAGCAGCTGCCTATTCTTTCCTTCCATTAAAAGACCAGTCTGGAGAAAATGGATCTGTCTTTTCCCCTCAAGGTTCTCTGTTTTGACAAAGCAGTGCCATTCCCCAGGCACAGCTCNCCAAGACTATGAGAATCATTATTTCACTAAAGCAGCTGCTGGGATGAGAACTAATAACTAGGTTATTTCCCTTTTTAACTTGTTACCTTAAAAGTTCTCTCATCTAACCAACTAGAAAGTTACTTATCACAAATGCACAAATTAGTCTGAGATATGTAAGAATATTCTTACCAGCTGCATATTTTAGGAAATAGTGGGTCAGCTCAGAGTTCTATGTCTGTATTCACCAACCTGCTCCAAAGATGGAATTTTGTTAAAGAAATTATTTTTATTCAGTATATCACTTTTAGCAGCCTAACTCTCAGGGATGAAATTAAGATAAATTAATTTCAAAATCCTTTGCTTTCATTTGAGATGGCCAGAGGAGCAGTGAATCAAGAAGCAGTTGCAGTACACAGCAGGATGCAAAGGTTAAGGAAATANAGCAAAGTGTCAACGACAGGGTAAAAGAGTTATTCACTCCTTTTTATCACTTGGAAATGTGNAGAAGTCAAAGAAAAATCTTTGGGACTGTGAAATAGGAGCTGTTCAGAGGATTCATTTGCACAGCAACCCCTCATACCCAGATGTTATCCCATAAAACTTGCTCCATACCTGCTCTGTGGTGCAATCAGCACTTTATTCCTTGACAGGAGGTTGTCAATCAGTTAAGAGCCAGAACATTCTGTTCCACGCTGATTATTCACCACACAAATACAATAAATGCTAAAGAATATCCAAATGCAAGTGGGAATGACCATGTTTCACTCTGGCACGAATTTTTTTTAATTGCACTTCAAAATGTGAAGCTGCTGTTCTGAAAAGCAGAATAAAAGCACCAGGCTTGAGGTTAAGTTGCAGGCAAGACCCCAAACTCCTCAGAGCAATTTCCACATGGACACACCATGTCCTGCACTGCTGTTCAGACCAGTCCATCCAGAACAGGCACCTACAAAATGGGTTTTTTTGCCAGCAATTGCCAGTTTCTCTGATTAACCCCCAACACATTGTCTTTCTGTGAGCCCAGGAAAAATCAAATTTAAAGATAAAATTAATCAGAAACTCAGAGCATGCATGCCTTTCTTTGAACAGCCCCACCANTTCCAGGCACGAGCATCCTTCTTAAACTGTTTCCTAGCAGCACTTCTCTGGGCTTGGCTTTCATGGTTGTTTTTTGGGTGGTTTCTTTTGTTTTTTCAAGCAGGATCTCTGGGGTTACATTGGTTATAACCACCACACAAGTGTTTCCCTGGGGACCTTGGAGACAACTCCTGACTCCTGCACACAGCACCTCCTTTCCATTCCATTCCATTCCATTCCATTCCATTCCATTCCATTCCATTCCATTCCATTCCATTCCATTCCATTCCATTCCATTCCATTCCATNCCATTCCATTCCATTCCATTCCATTCCATTCCATTCCATTCCATTCCATTCCATTCCATTCCATTCCTAAAAGCAGCTGGATTTCCAAGGCCAGGCTTCCCTCTCTGCAGTCAGGCACCTCTGTGTTCAGCTGTGAGTTGTGTTGGAACACCCTCATCCTTCTGCATCCTGCACTGACCTTGCCACTGCACTGAATAAACTCTAAATATAGCTGGATTTCCAAGTGTTCCAATGTTCTTTCACCAGTTAACTGTTAACTCATGACAACAGGCAAGTTTTGTCCTGAGGCAGGCATTTTTTTTTCTTTGTTGTCCTCTTGTTCCAGGTTAGAATAGAGCTGNTAAAGAGTCAAGATGACATTCAGGTTGTTTCTTGAGGCAAGTGCTTGATGACTTCAGGGGGAGAAGCCAAAATGCACCCAGGACTAGTGATGCACCAACAGCTTTGGTTTTGTCTTGTTTATCACTCCCTGTGCCTGTGCTTTGGTTTTGTAACTCACCACAGAGGTGGTGTTGGGCTCTTTGAACTCAAATGTGTGGGTGNTTCTGTGGAAAGACCTGCAGAATAGGCTGGGTCTCCAAAATCCCAATGGAGAGAGAAGGGAGGAGGGAGAGCTGTGCACATCTTCAGTCCCATATTTCAGCACAGTGTTTACCCAGNACTGTGGGACTGTGCAGGAAAGGAGACAAACACCAACATCATCCCCCCCTCCCTCGACCTCTCAGTAGATTTAGAAGAACCTCAGCCCTGCTTTAAGAAATTTCTAANATTTCCTCCTCTGTTGGAAAGGTTTAGAGGCACTGAGATAAAATTTTTCTGTTCTCTTCAGCCTCCAGCTGTTGCAGAGCACACCTGGAATGCTGTGAACACTGGAGGAACCCAGCCTTGGGCATAACTCCTCTTTCCCTGTGTAACTATGAGCTCAGTGGGGAAAATTCCATCTCCTGCACCATTTTGCAGCATTTCACTCAGTTCTACCACATTTTCCCTCACCAGGATCCATGGAAGCTCTGTCAGGGAACACCTCCCCAGGCAATGCCCAGCAGCTGCTGGAGCCTCACTGTGTGGATACTGCTGAAAGCCAGGGAAAAAGCAGGGAAAACCTAAGAGGAAGAATTAATAATAGAGATTATGCACCTGCAGGGTGCGTGAGGGATGGGATGTTTTGGTGAAAACATGTTTTACCAGGTGTCACCTTCCTTGCACCAATGGAATCCCTTCTATCCTTAGCTCCCAATCATGGCTATAAAAGTGAAGTTTGATTCTTTAATAGAGGGATTTTTGCCTCTCTCCTGCATGAAGGAAGTACATCTTTTTTGTCACACTCCTAGCCTGGTGGCAGCACATGCACTTCAGCTTCCTTCTGGGAGCTCTGCTCTTGTTCTGCTCATTCAGCACTCAAAGCTAAGCTTTCCTTTCCACTCAGACCTGGAGACAAGCTGGTTTGGATGAGGACAAGAGACAATTCCCTGTTTCCTCCGTGCAGAGCTCTGTTGGAGCCTTTAGAAATGCCTTGGAGCACATCAATATTTACCCAGGAGTGCTCCAGCACNGACACCTGAGCTGCCTGAGCTGCCCCATTCAGCTGTTTACAGCAAGGCTGGGCATTGTCCAGGTGAATGTCCAGATATTTCACATCCTGCCAGCCTGGGAAGGATCCCAGGTCTGTGCTGGGTCAAGGCACAGATCCCTCCCAGTGCCCCAAACCCCCTGAGCTGTGCAGAGCAGGACCTGCCCAAGTCTGAGCTGAAATTGAAATTACCATCTCCTAGAATATTAAAATCCCACAAACAGNATCCCCTCAGGAAATGCTGTGCTGCCTGCTCAGTGCAGGATCTCTCAGAATTTCCAGTTCCCATGATTCAGGATTACAGCTGGAATTCTCTATTATTGCAGCCCACATGGCAGTGTCAGCATGGGGGCACTAAAAGTACCAGATCAGAGGTTGCTTTAAAAGGAGGATTTATGGAGGGCTATAAATCAAAAGATATAACAAGGAAATTTAATAAAGATAACATTGTTATGTCAAATGGAACATGGATTCTAATACACAAAGAGCAATTGTTTTTCCACATAAAAAGCTCTCAGCAAGAATTTTGCACACAGTGTGAAGCTAAGAATTACTGGAATAATAATAAGTTGTTCTTGGAAATTAATTTAACAAATAATCTTTTTTATTGTGAAGCCTACAAAAGATAAATACCCATTTACTGAAACAGAATCNTTAACTTTGTTCACCTTTGTACCACATTGTTAGCATTTGCTTTGCCTCTTGCCTATAAACAATGAGGATTTGGGGAATGCATCACAGAATAAAAGCAGAATATTATTACAGGGTTCATCAGAACTGCATCTTACACATGTGTACAGAATTAAAACTTNCAAGTGCCAGAACAGGAACTGCCAACTGATCCTGTCTCAATTTGTTGGTAACTGTGACAATGCTGAATATGTGATGGAAAAAAAATTCACTTTTCCTGTAGATATCATGGCTAGTAATAACAATAATTGATAATAATACACAAGGGTTCAAGTCCTCACTCATTTCCAACACTTCCAAGGGGGCTTCTTGAAAGTAATTCCATATTTTGTAATAAAATGTAAACCTATGGTTCTCTTTTTTTACTGAGCAACAGAAATGTTTGTGTGGAAGAAAAAAACATTTATGTCTCATGTGCTAACAGGTAAATGGCTTCCTTTGTTCAATGGAAAATGTGATTTTCTACCTTCCCTCCANAACCACCCACAATGATCTGACTTTAAGACATGAGCATCAACTTTTTCACACAAATTACTGCAAATGCTGATGGTCCCCCAAATCAAATATTAATGGAGGAATATTAACCTGGCTGCAAAACAGCAAAATGCTCAAAGAAAGCAGCTGAGGGCAACCTTGAGAGGCACTAAAATGCTGTTCCCACGTGAGATCCCTAATTCCAGAGGAACAAAGACTTAAATAAATAAATAAATACATACATACATAAATAAATAAATAAATAAATAAAATAGATAAATAAATAAATAAATAGATAGATAGATAAATAAATAAAATAGATAAATAAATAAAATAGATAAATAGATAAATAGATAAATAGATAAATAGATAAATAGATAAATAGATAAATAGATAAATTTTTTTTGCCTTCCAGGAGAGTCCTGCAGCTTCCTCACCCCCTGCCCCCAGCAGCAATATTGATGTTCTGCATGCCAAGGACACATCATGCCCAACCCAACCTCCTGAATTATTAAAGGCACAATTTTCTTCAGGCAACTTTTTCATCAGAAAGTTCTGGGAACAGAGAGCTCAGCACCTCTCAGGTGCTCTTATCCATAATTCACCANCCCAGGTTCCAGCTCACAGAACATTTGCAGGGAAAACCACAACTTGGCACAGGTTTTGTCTGTGCAAGACAACTGACAGAAACTGAGGGGAAATTTTGGCTGGTGGAGAAAAAAAAAAGCAGGACATTTAAACATGAAGATCTGAAACTCATAAAAATAAAAATTTGCAGTTCCAGCAGCTAATCAGTTACTTGGAATAAAAAAAGGAAGNGAAGCTGTTTGGAGTTTTGAAAGAACAGATGAAAAACATCATTTCAAATATGATCTGATCTTTTCAAACATGATCAAATATGAGCAAAACAGTCAAAATACAAGATTCTTCTTCCAGGAAGGTCCCTTGGGAATAATTCCCAATCACCACATTGCTGAGTTGGTAACAACCAGCATCTATGAAAGCTGGAAAACCTCAATATCTTCCAGCACTTCTCCTATTCCCTACCAAACCACCAAGTAAAAATGACAACATCTTGGAAAGTGATGAAAGAGCTGAATGATTTTTTTTTTTTAATTATTTTTGTATAAATGTTTTTTTGGAACTTCATAGGTTGGATTTGTAGAATGGTTTTTTGATTTGTTTTTTTGATGTCTGTGATTATTTTTTTGAGGTAGGACTGTTGGTTAATTTTGTGGTTTGTTAAGAGGAGTTTTGGTTTGGTTTTTTTTTTTGTTAATTGTGTTAATGTGAGGCTTTAGTGTCATTTTTTTAATTAATTAGGAGATTTTTTATTTGACTTTTTATAGTATGAATTGTGCATTTTTTAAGATTGTTATGGTAATATATTTGTAGTTAAAAGGCATTTAAATTGTAATTATTAAAGGTGTTTTTTAATAGCTGTTTGAAATATGGAGAGTTTAATTTTTATTGGGTTTTTTTAGGTTTTTAATTATGTTGTGTTAGCAGCATTGTATTTTTTAATAATTGATTGGTATGGTTATTAATTGTGTTGGTATTATGTTGAAATTTGGTCTTTAATTTTTTTNAAATTTTNTTTTAATTGGTAAGTATGTAATTGGTAAGCACAAGCTTAAATCAGAAGCAAGTGCTACTTTATAAAATCAGGGCAATATTTCCAGCATTTGAAATGCACATTGCTGTCTCTGNTTTGGCAATCTCTGCACTGTTCAAAACTAAATTCATTATTAGAACTGAACACAATAAAATTTAAAATGAAATTCACCTCTGCCTTTCTCTGCAAACCTGAATCTCTGTAGCCAATTCCTCCAAACATGGTATTCCCCAAATGAGGTTAATTTTGTTAACACAAAATTTAGTCTTCTAAATAGCCCAAGTTCTTTAGAACAGCTGTGGTTCATGTTTTTCCATTGAAGAAAATAGTTTTGTAATCCACTGTGTCCTATGAGCTAGGTCCTGCCTTCCTTCTCCTTCTGCAAGCTTTGAAAAAAATAAAAATATCTTCCAGGTTTTTATTCAGCTGGAAGTGGTAACAGGGTTCATTGACTGATCACCCAACTTTTTTTTTTTACATATCTTTTAATAAAATTTCTTTACAATTTTGATTCCCAGAAGTTCTTAAGTACTTCANTAATTTCCTTTCATAAATGTGTTATTGCTATTGCAGATTCTGGGGGTTTTTTTGCCAGAAAATGGGTGGAAAGAGATGAGTAACTGCAATCAAATCCACTTTAAAATGTTCCTTTTCAGAGTTAGGCACTACAAAAAACATCATATATACAACATTAAGAGCACTGTAAGTGTTTACAGAAGATACTCTGAGAGAAAGATTAAATTTTTATTCCATCTAAACATAAACACCTGGGTTGAAGAAGGAAAAAAAAAAAATTGCATCTATTTTGGGACATCAGAAGCCAGACTGGAGGTAAGAGGGAATTTTTGAGGCTGTTTGGCAGCACATTAAATTGCAGAGAGTAGAACATGAAGAATTAAGTCAACTTGACACAGAGGAAGGGCTCCTTACCCCTGCCAGACATCATTTTGGGNACAATTAACCCACACCTACAAATTTTCCTCTAAGCCTGCTGCTTTACCCCTCCCACTTAGGCAAATAAATATTTGCTTAGAATTGTTTTATTAGAATAAGTGAAATAAAGTTGTCAGCCCTTCGTGGCAAGGTGTTATTTATCAGTTGCTGCTTCAGATTTAGGGAAAGGTCAAATCTTGGAGTATTTCTGTAGATTGAANATTCTATATTTTAAAAGGATTAGGAGGAAACTCCAAGCACATCTCCCAAAAAGGAGCAACCTCCAGCTGGAAATTGCAACAGATTTCCAGAAAAGTAGATTCAAGTTAATGAATTCTTTCATAACTTCAAGCAATATAAATAAAGTTGTTTCTGAAGGACCAGGCCCCCTTGCTTCTTTTATTTAACAATTAACCTGCTGAAAAAAAGGAAATTCTCATCCCTAAGGAGCCCCAAATTTAATTTGGATAAAAACTGGGCAGTACTGCAGGCAGGGCAGAGCAGTGGAGATTATGGGGTGGAAGCCTGAGCTCTCTTCAGGACCTGCTGTCCTAACACTGGCCATGGCTGCAAACCCACAGGAGACCTGGATGTGTCACTGGCTGCACCTGGGAATGCAAAANAATGCAAAAAAAAACCCCAAAATAAACTCAAAAATTCCCAAACTAGTCCAAGCCCCAAGTTTTCCTCTGAGAATTCCACCTGCAGCAGAGAACATGCAAAAGGTGGGGACTCTTCCTGCACAAAAAAAAAAAACCAAAATAAACTCAAAAACTCCCAAACCAAGCCCCAGTTTTCCTCTGGGAATTCCACCTGCAGCAGAGAAGAACATAAAAAAGGTGGGGGCTCTTCCTGCATAAAAAACTCAAAATAAACTCAAAAACTCCCAAATCAAGCCCCAAGTTCTCCTCTGAATTCCACCTGCAGCAGTGAAGAACATGCAAAAGGTGGGGGCTCTTCCTGCACAAAAAAAAAACCAAAAATCTCGAAAATTCCCAAGCCAACTCAAGCCCCAATTTTCCTCTGGGAATTCCACCTGCAGCAGAGAAGAACACACAAAAGGTGGGGGCTCTTTCTGCACAAAAAACCCAAAATAAAAACTCCCAAGCCAACTCAAGCCCAAGTTTTCCTCTGAATTCCATCTGCAGCAGAGAACATGCAAAAGGTGGGGGCTCTTGGATTATCCACACATTTCACTTTCACTTCCCAAAATTTCCTTCCCAGCCTTTATAACGTTTCTATGGTAATGCAGGCTGGGGTAGTTTAAAGCACTTCTGGCTACTTTTAAATTATTTATTTTTTCCTTTCACTTTATGGGTTTTTGAGGATTAGGTACAATCTGTGGGAAAAGCAGGAGCATTGCTGTAAACTTGGGTTTGTAAAGAAGTCCTGGGAGAATGTCCCTGCTCACAGCAGAAAAGGTTTCCTTGGCTTTACACACTCAACTCAGCACAATTAATTAAATAATTCTATAAATTGCCATTCCAGAGTTCCTCCCAGCTCTCAAACCAAAATTACCTTGAGCATTTTTCAAGAAGTCTTAAGTAAGGAACAGTTGACTTTAAATAAAGATAATTTAAACAGAAGAGGATCTGCTAATATTATACCTCACCACTTTCAATCTTTTCCTATGAAAACCAATTATCATGTTATGAAAGTATTTTAATAACTGATTTTTTTTTAATAATTGCATTTTGATTTCTTAGACTGGATAGATTATTGCAGTTGACCAAAGAGTCAAAGCACCAAAATCCATTAATTTTAACAATATTGTAAAAGTTTATCACTTAAAAAGGCTTTGTCATAAATCCCAAATGTTAAATTAATAATATTTTTTCTAGAAAGTATTGAAAACTCTTGTGTCAAAAATTTAAATTATCTTGCTTAAGGAAGAAATGGAGATTTCATCTTTGATGTGAATAAAATAAGGGTTAAGTCAGGGGAGGGAATGAAACAAAACCCAATTCTTGCATGTCTGGAAACATGAGCACAAGCAGCCAATCTTCCCTGTCATTTAAAATACTGAGTTTCANCCTGCAACTTTTACATTTAATTATCTCACCCAGTCAAAACAGGCAGAAGTTTTCAAAATTAATTTCTTACATAAATACTTCTCTTGACAGCCTTTCCAGCAAAGAACAACCCAAATTTTTTTCAAAGATTCAGAAATAAAATCTGATCTAATTTTAAACAGTATGAAAATCACTGTGTAATTTGGGTTTGGGGCAGAGCTTTTTTTTTTTTTTTTAAATCTTTTTCAAGCCACAAGCCCAGTTTGAAGATCATTTAAAATAGTTTCAAGTGGAAACTGGTACATCCATTTACAGGAGAGCATCTAGTTCATTGTTCAGTGCACCTGGCTTGTAATTATCAACTTTAATATCTCAAGTAGATTTATTTAAAGTCATCCTGAGCTATTTGCCTTCAACAGCCNCCAGTGAATCTGCTGCCAAGGACTGATGCAGCCAAAATCACCCATTTGATATTCAGCTGATCCCCCCATCCTGCAGATAAGGGAGAGACAAAAGGACNAAGAGCAGCAACAATGGGGCAGAGCAGATAAAGGAGATGAATTTTGCCAAAAAGGACCAAGTTCAAACAGGACAAGTGCTCAGCACGACCTGATCAATGCTTGAAAGCACAGGGTCACCTCCAGAGATTTTGGATTGTTAGAGAAAGTGGAGCTACCTGAGGCCACAAGGGTGATTTCACAACCATTTCAAAATCAGAGATATTTCAGACCATCAGGAAGCAGAAAAATGGAAAAAAACAAAACAAAACAAAAAAAAAAAAACACCAAACAAATATAGACCAAAAAAGCAAATGAGCAATAAAGGAAATGTGTATCTGCAAAGAAATTTCAATCAAGGGACAATGGAAGAAAGTAAAGAGAACTGGACCAAGAATGGTTTGGTCTGAAATCACAACAGAACAGGATTTTGATATTTGCTTTTTCAGGTTGTGTGTGAGCACAAACTCAGACATGGAAGAGTCCACAAGAGGGAACATCATACTGAATTTTAAATGTGGAAAATGCAGATATTCATAACAGGGCAGCTAGAGCACTAGAATTTATTTATTTATTTACCTTCTATCATTGCTGACCACTCACACCAACACCTGCATTTCAATAGCACAAGGAAATGTGGATAATGTGCCTGATGAATAAATAACTCCTAGGCACTGCATGGCTAAAGATTTTTTTGGTTGTCCTGTCAGCCACCACCAGTCCTTGCAATCCACCAAGGTTACAACATCCCTGGGCAGTCCCAGGCAGCTAATTCTTATTAATTCTTATTAATTCTTATTAATTCTTATTAATTCTTATTAATTGCTATCCATTTTTATTAATAGAATGAACTTTTGCACAATATTTCATCATTAAAACAGGCTGAAGCCTATTCCCCTCCTTCCACCCCCCAAATTTAAATGAAGCTGGCAAAATTTTCTCTTAAAGATCCCATGGCAGCAAATGAATCTTTTAAGGAAGATTTAAGCAAGACTGAAGAAGCTCCCAAAAGTAAAATTTCAGGACTTTCAAGCAACAATGCAAGAAGCTCAAAATAAAGGTAAGAGAGCAGGAAAGTCTCCCTAAATCACAATGAAATAGTGATAAATTAAAGAGAAATCCAGGGGATTGCAAACTGGGTCCCAGATTCGGGGCTTTAATTCCAAATCCCTCATTTAAAACAGAGTTTGCTGTTCCAGCACGAGCATGACTGGCCAGAAGAGATGCCAGAGGCTTGCAGAAGAACAGACACAGAGCTCTCCCACCCAGGGAATGGCATGGATTGCCATCCCACAGCAAGTCCCACCCGATTTTTCTCTGTAATTTTAAGCTGTGAGCTGCAGAGACATTCGTGTCAGCATCAATACTTTGGGAAAAGTGGGGCAGCAAAAAAGAACTGCCAGCATCTCATGGCAAAGCATGCCACACTGATAGCCTTGTTACATAGGATTAACATCAGGAATTAAAAATAACATCTAGGTTTGGTGAAGGGAAAAAAAAAAAAAAACAAAACAAAATACTGATTTTACCCTAAGAGTCCCCATCTATTGCAAACGCTNAAACAAATTTATTTTTCCATCTTTTCAAACTCTGCAGATCTCTTGCCATGTCCACTCTGCAGGGCTGAAGGCACAAAATCTGTTTCCTCAAAGCCATTTGTTTCATATCCAGCCCAAACCAGTCTGCACATGGTATTTTGGACAAGTGGTGCACACTCACATTTAAGAGCTGGGTGTGTTTGTCCTGCACTGAGGGGTCACTTNAAAACAGTGAATAAGGCAGTTTGAGCTTAATGTGATATTTCTGCCCTCTGATATTTCCTATTGGAGCAAATTATCTCAGCTGTGCTGTGGCATTAAACACAACCAAAGCAAACACCACTGACCTGTGGCACTGCCCCAGCTAAAACTGCTCCAGGTCTCTGCCAGCACAACAAATTCTGCACATCCCTCAGTGTGCACCCCAAGTTTGGGTGGAAAAAGGAAAAAACCAGTAGCTCAGAAAAAAAATTATCATTCCTTTAAAATTAAAAACTGACTTCTGAGGGTTCACGTTCTGGGTTTTACCTCAGGGCTTGCAGCAGGTGAGGTTTCATCTTTATAAGTAAAGCAGCAGGAGGTTTAACACAACCACTGAGACTTCCTTGGGAACAAACCCAGCAACACATTCCTTAAATATCTGTAAATTTTAAAAATTCATTCGTGGAGTCCTTCCACACCCAGAGCTTGGAATCATCAGATGGACAAGGCACCAAAAATAAGCAGATTTATCATCATGTAACAGCACATAGCACTGAATTCTTGGAAATTATTAAAATTAACTCTNAATCATTTTTAATTAGTTCTTTTAATTAATTGCAAGTAGTGCCCACTTTTAGCCAGCATTAGTTAGGTTTCATCACAGACTCTTGTTGGGGTAACCAAAGATACAGNGGAGATTAAGGACTGGAAAGCTGGAGAAAAAGATGATAATAAGGGTAAAGAATGGGGACCAAATGAGCATGAAGAGGAAAATACCAATAACCAATAGAGGACAGAATATCAACTAATGAAGAGAATCATATATATATATATATATATGAAGAGAATCATGTCACTGAGAACCAATGAATATCAATTTCTTTGCTAAAAAGGCATAAATAAGTGAAAAGGTTTTGTATCAGCATTGGTGGGGACTGGAACTTTGTCAGCCACTCACCTCTGGGCCAGGATTGAAGTGATGCCTTGCTAAAGAGGGTTATTTTCCCCATTTTGGGAGGTTTTGGTACCATCATCATTCCTGTTTGATGCACCTGAGCCCCTGATAACCACCCACAATTTACCACCATGGTCCCCTCAGGTGTTTAACCTGGAAAGCAAATTGTGCTGAACACTTCAAAGGGCTGTGCTGCAGGTGAGCTCTGTCACACTGTCCCTGCAGTGCCCCACACACCCAAAAACTCACTGGCTTGAGAAAACAATGGAACAAAGGAGNAGCCAGGCCCTGGCAGCCCATCCAGAGTGCACAGAGCCAGCAGGGAGCACACTGAGCACCTCCAGAATTTCCCAAGTTCACTCTGTATTCCTGCAGGAAACTGCAGGGGGCTTTAATGTATTGNGAGGTTTTTTTCCTCAATAAAAACTCAGCAATTTCAGTAGTGAAAAATCACAGGTTGTGACCTGGCCAACCCCTTTGGGTTCATTATCACAAACAAGGAGGGATTTTTCTCCAGGGTTTCTGTGGGCTGAAAGTCACCCAGACAGAGATTCTGAGCTCTGCTATCCATGGAAAACCACCACTGGCAGAGCAGAATGGTGATGCCATGCAGCAATTCCTGTTACTGCAGGATTTTTAATGAAGGTGAAACAACTTCAGGGTGCAATTAAAAAGCAAGCAAAAGCAAACTAGGAAAGAGAAAACAGAATATTTCAGGAAAGAATGATCATTCCTTTAAAACTGAGCTGCTGTNCCAAGGAAAGGGAAGGGACCAACACCTGACTGAAGTGAGGCAAACCCAGAGAAACCCACAGCATCCCCAATTGGCACCTGAGCTTCCAAAATGAGGCAAACACTTGAGACTGCCAGGAAAACTGTGCAAAAAAAAAAAAATAAATTGCTGTATTGTTTAAAGAAAGAATTAACTGAGGTGCCCAGACTAAGGCTAAGATTGTAACTGCAGAGTTGCCCTGCAATTCCACAGCATTCCCAGATATTTTTCTTCTACCTTAATGCTGCCACAGTCCTGAACAAACAGCATTCAGCTTCTGGCATCCCAGGAGCTGTGCCCTCACTCACAAAGTGAAATCCTGCTGCAGGTCATGGGGCACTCACTGGATGCTCTGAGAGAATTCTCCTCTCTTATTCTGCACCTCCTTCAGGGGCAAGCTCACCTTTTGAAGCACACCTGTAAAGGACTGGGCTATTCCCTCTTCTCCAGTGCNAATCCAAGGAAAAGAATCATGACAGCTTTTGAGCTACTCCATCAATTTGGTCGGTTTTTCTTCCCAATACTTATTTTCTCAGACTTTTTGTACCTACCAAAGCTGCCCTCCCACAGAATTAGGCTGCTCCTCTGTGGAAAGTGCTGGGGAGGAGANATTGGCACAAAATGCAAAAGGAACAATCAAAGGAGCAGCCCAGCCTGTGGAAGCTCAGGTTTGTGAGTCTTTAGCAGAACTGACTCAGCTCACAATCCACACAGGANAAGAGTATCTGCAGTCCCTGAAGAATTTCATTTGAAAGCAAAGAGGAAACAAGGGCTAGTAAATGCTATTGTTACAGAAATAGCAGCTACATACACCCAGAGATTTCTATTACACAACTGAAACCCTCTGCATTTAATAGAATCCTGGCTGCTTTGCCAAGCTCTGGCAATTAGGATGGGACATTGAAATGCATTGTTTTACCAGCTCCCAGGCAAGGGCAAGGAATGGGATTTATAATGAGCATTCAGAGAGGGTTTCTTCCTCCCTGAAAAGTGAAAAGGGAAGTTACTATCCCCAGCTGAAGGCTGTGCCANGGAATGTCATCTATTATCTGTGGAACAGGCTCTTTATGTCTGAGGCAATCAGCAGCTCCTCAGGATGTTGGGGAGGCTGCTTTCTCCTTGCAGGATCTCAGGCACAGCTTCCAGAACACCTACACAGATGTGACAAAATAAAACCAGCTCCTGGAGACAGAGGAGGAATAATTCCTAGAGATGTTCAAAGGCAAGTCAGGAACCATGAGTGCACCACATTAAAGGAAGTCAGCACAGAGGGAATGCAGATGTGTTTGCCTTGGAAGCACACTGAGCTGACTGCAAAAAATACATACTTGGTTTTATTTTCCACTCACCTTTATAAATAACAGGCATGTCAAAAACCAACCTCTGATTTATTGGAAAACAAATGGAAANAGTAAATTTGAACAGTCTAGATTTGAAGGGTGAGTAGTAATTGCAAAAGGGACAGGAGGCAGGAAATCACTGCAGCACCTAACACTGTTCTTATCCCAGATCTGCTGATAGAAGTTATCCTCAAAAGAAAAATGACTATTTAATCATGCTAATTCCTCTTGCAGGGATGCTGAGCTTAGACTCACAAAGTGAAACCACTGCCTCATTTTAATTAAAAAAAAAATAAATTATACAATCCTCTTTCACAAAAACACAGAAATGCAATGCTGAATAAAAGAAAAACAAAATTCAGCATTTCCTTATCTCAAGCAATGGCATTGCCACCACCTGCCCAATCCACAGATGATCCTTACAAAGACTTTAGCAGCAAAATTTCCCAATTTCCAGCTGCAAGCAGCATCACTGCTAGCTGTGACACTTGATAAAATGTCTGGGAACACCTAACAGAGATTCAAGTAATTGTTTTATCTCTGCATTTTCAGGTGGCACTTTAAAGGGAGCAGGTTTTTGCAAAGACCCTTCTGTGTCTCTGATACCCTGCAAAGGCAGAGCTTAATTCCATCAAGGGCAGGCTGGCTCCATCGATTGGATTATTCATTTGGTGTAATGGACTTTGCTTTCTTCCTGCAGCCTTCTCAAAACAAGNACCCAATGAAGATGAATCAGCTCTCACTCCAGGCTGGCAGGCTGTGGACATTTATGGATGTCTGAGCCCTGCAGTACAACAGAAGGGAGGCATTCCCCAAGGATGTTTCCCTCTGCAGTCCTGTCACAAGTCCTGTCNCCAGCACAAGGCAAGGCTGCAGCCAGCCCTCCCTTCAGGTCTTTGCCATCACTGATCCAACCTCCAGCTTTGCCTTCCCCAGCCCTTGGGCACCCCTGTTTGATCCTAATCAAAGCCCTAATTGCCACTTTCCAAGGGAGCTCCAGCAGGGTGGTCCCAGTTTGCCATGGGGACAGCTGACACAGCTCTCATGGATCACAGGGATCACTTCCATCCTTACACAGTGCCCTTCATGCTGCAGGCCTGGCCCCATCCTTTTCTCACACCATGAATGAGCTGATTGTGCCAACAAACTCAAACCACCAGCCCTGAGAGTGAGACTGCAGGTTTATCAGCTGCCCCAGATAATGGCAGCACTTTCCATCACTTATTAACTCAGCAGAAAGGGGCTGAGTCACTGTATTGCATCACTGCATTCAGATCAAGGAGAAACTGGGGGCACTACACCTTGTGGAGAGTGTTGACCTGCAATAATCTCTTTGCAAAGAGGGAAAGAATAACAGAAAGTTGCTGGGCCAGGTTTCNCTTTGACTTGTGACANACTGTAGTTGTAATTGAGTTGTAANCTACAANGAACAAACACTAGTCCTGGGCAGAAGAGGTACAGAAAAATCTCTCAGCCATTTATTACTCTGTTCATTTAAACCTGAGGTACAAGAGCAGAGTGTGTCTGGGGTCAGTACACCCTGCCTGCATGAATTTAGTGTCTTACAGGGAAAAGGGGACTGCAGCCTGCATGGAAACAGCCTCCTCTCTAAGTGTGGCACCTGCTGAGGTAAGGTAATCATTGAGAGGAAGATGATGTCCTGGGTAATCACATAAATAAATCAGCACTGACCCCAGAAAACCTCTGATGCTGCCTAATGAAAAAGCAGAAGACACTCACTCCCTTTCTGCTTTCCTGCCCTTACTTTAAAGCCCTGTAACCCAGGGAGAACCTCTTTGCAAGCCATTTAGGATCCTCAAGGGAGCAGGTATCTCTTTTTTTATAAAAGCTTTGTGGGGAAAATGCATCATGCAATATCTCCCTAGTTCTCCACAAGTAACTGAACAAAGCCAAAGTAAATCAGAGAGTGGCACAACATGCAAGAGCCCAGAAACAAAATGAGCAATGAAATTNGACTTATCACAGAGAAAAATCTGAGCCATTCATTTGAGATGCTTGTGTTTGAGTAACCTTTGGAAGAATGTGTGCTGTTTCATTATACAAACAATGGAAATATTAGATAAGGAAAAGCAGCACTGCTGCCAAGAAAGCTCCAGGCAGCCCTTCCAAATCATGAAAGGTGGAGATGTGACTGTATGGAAATACAGCCAGCAGAGGGGATGCAGGGCTGTTCCCTGGGGGAGAAGGGGCAGGAGGAGCCNCTGGGGCCAGTGGGAGGGTGGGGAAGGGAAAAAAGAGAAGAAGGGAAAAAAGAGAAGAAGGGAAAAAAGAGAAGAAGGGAAAAGGGAAAAGGAGAAGAAGGGAAAAG
>OAMK01000743.1:333230-361826 GCA_900205225.1 Saxicola maurus maurus | reverse complement strand
AAGGGAAAAGGGAAAAGGAGAAGAAGGGAAAAGGGAAAAGGAGAAGAAGGGAAAAGGGAAAAGGGAAAGGAAGGGAAGCCCCTGTCACACTCTTCCCACAGAGTCAGGGACACCTCCACCCCCCGAGACATCCAGGCAGAGAGCCATGGAATTATTTGGGTGGGAAAGGACCTCTAAAGGTTGCCCAGCCCAAGCCCTGCAGGGACATTTCAGCTAGGGCAGGTTCAGAGCCCCATCCAACCTGCTGTTAAGTGTTTCCAGGGGTGGGACATCCCCCACTCCTGTGGGCAGCCTGATCCTGTGTTTCACCACCCCCACTGTGTGAAATTCCCTCCTTGTATCTAATCCATATAAACCCTCCTTCAGTTTAAACCCATCACCCCTTCTCCTATCATAACCTGCCACAATATTTTCCTCTCACTTTGTTAGGGAAACCCTGGGAGACTGCAATGGCCTTTCCCTGGGTTCTTCNCTTCAGGGATACACATGAGGGGCTCTGTAGCTGAATTCCCAAAAGGAGAGATCAAATGATCAAATCCAAAGGAGAGGCTGAAGTCTATAACCCATAATAGTATTATCAATCCATTATTTATCAAACCTTCCAGGGACAAATAAGGGCTGGATGGGAGCTTGGCTGCTGGCCTGGGGCTGACAAANAACCTTCAGGAGATGTCCTGAGGCCACAAATAAGGACAAGGAATTAGGTAAGGCAGTGTGGTGACCAGAGAGAGGATGAGCAGGTCTAAGATGCTGCTTCAAAGGTTTCTGAAGTTCAACTGCAGCTCAACATCACAAAGAAACTCTTAAAATCTACTTTCAGAGAGCTTTTCAGGAAATTATAATATCAATCAGATGTTATCCATCCTAGTCTTGAATGTAAAATAAGGTAAGAATATCATGAACTTATGGATAATATTTAATAGTTTATACATTATGAAGTGTATTCTTTTATCAATAAAATTGTGCTATCATCAATTTCTTTACATCCATGGTCTATTTTGACAGTGTGTTAAAACAAAGCTCAGTCTGTGACAATCACAGAATCAGTTATTCTACATTTTTATTTTTAAATTCTATTGTCTTAATCAAGTATTTTTCATTCCTTCCCCAATTTTCCTTTCCAAGTTCTTCACATCTCTGAAGCTGACTGAACACAGTGGTGCACCTGCCTGCAATTCCAAACAGACTATTAAGTTATTAAAGGTGCATTTTTACAGAAGCAAGTGTGAGGAACCAAAACTAATGACTATTAAAAGCAGCTGGTTAATTTTGTTGCATTCAGTCTCTCTTCAGCTTTTTCCTCACCGTTAAAATTGTGAAAGGCTTTTTAGATGGCAATAATGAAAAATAAACACACCTCCAAAGCTGGCCCAATCAATTCTCAGTCCATATTCCCCACACAACAAACATGCATTTGAAAAGAGAGAGAACTTCTCTGGTAGCTCAACTAAGGGCAGTTGTGATGATTAAAAAGAAACAGAAATAGTAGAAATATTATCAGTTAACAGTTAATTGATATTGTGTCTTTCCATGAAAACTTTTCCTGCTATCCTGAGACCTACAGCCAGAAAAACAAAACAAAAACCCCCCAAAAAAACAAAATGAAACACAAAAAAAACCCAAAAAAAACCTGAAACATTCTTCCCCCATGCATTGCCAGAGCTCCAGGAACCTTTGGACAATGCTCCCAGGGAGGCACAGGGTGGGATTTTTGGGGTGTCTGTGCAAGACCAGGGTTGGATCAATGATCCCTGTGGATCCCTTCNCANTCAGGGTATTCCATCATTCNACACACAGTGAATTCTTCACTTTCTACATGCACTGGAAATCANGGCAACCAAGTATTGTAAGCAAGAAATCAGGGAAGTGAATTCACTGATATACTCCTATAAGAAATGAACATTTTTATAAGGGGAAGTAGATGAAAATGTTGCTGTAAATTGGTGGTTACTATATAAAATTATATATATATATGTAGTTAAGTGTTGGAGAGAGTGGATTCCAGCCTCATTTGGTATTCATTCTCACTTGGTAACTCATCCCATTTTACCAGCTGTCCTTTATAAGGTATCACTGATGCTCCAGTGGGCCCCAGAGACTCCAATTGCATGGAAAATTATACAACTGTCAGCACAGCTCTGCCCAAGGGGGGATTCACATTGTTTTGCAAAGATCCTGCCTATATGTGGTGTTCCTGGGATAATGAAAGTGAAACTAATCTGAACATAAATATTTTAAGAGCAAATTCAAGTCAACACATATGTGTGTTTTTTTATATAAATTATTTCCATAGATTTTAGGGAGGTTCTTTTTATGAGCACTTAAAGAGGAGATTTTCATTACAATAGAATCACTTTAAGGCAGGAAATCCCTCAGGCATAAATGAGGGCTGGGATCTCCACTGCATCCCTAGCTAAAGGAGCAATCAAAGAAAATNTGAAGGAGAGACTGAAGTCTTGTAACCCATAATAATAATATGAATTCATTCAGCATGCAAATATTATTCTGCTCAACATTCAGCAGGCTTCCCCAGCTCCAGACTGAATTGAGACAGGAGTTCACAGGGAAATGAACCTCACAGCAGTGTCAGTGACATCTGAGTTACCAAATATGACATCTCCACTTGGGAAGTTCAAGGCCTTTAAAACCATTTCAAACAGCACTTCTAAGTGTGATTGATCCCACCAGTCCACAGGTGGGACATCAAATATTAACATGGGAAATTAATTGTGTCAGCTCTGAGCTCATGGCTACTTCTTCCTTTCTAAATAAACCAGTAAATTCAGGTCAGGCCACATTTTACCAAATTATCAAGTCTCTGCTGCCAGGAAACTTTTTTTTTTTCCTCTGCTCCAGTAACTGTTCCAGCATTTATCCCACAAAACCACAAGGACTTTATGAAGGTAAATTCTGGAAGAGCTTACAAGGCAGGGGAAAAGCAAGTTCTACAGTCANGTCCTTTTCACTGTTCCACAGTCACTCAGGACTCCTGCTCAGCCTTTTGCTTCTTCAAAAAAGTTCCCTGCAGTAATTCTTATTTCATATTTCCCATAAAACTCTGTGAGATGTGCAACACACCAAAGTCTGTAAAACAAAGGAAGCTCAGTGAACTGTGCTTCACCAAAAATGATTCTGAGTTGGAAAAGTGATTTTCAGGCAGTGAACTGTGGCTTTTCATAAAGTTATTCAATGAGGAATGCACAGTTTGCTGCAGATACTGAAAGATAAAGCTAAGTATGTATAGAATTAATTTTCAAATCATATCTGCTTGATGTTAGAATTCCATTTCCACATAAGAAATTATTATATTTTTTCCTCTAAGAATANCCATGTCTTCACTGAGCTTGGAATCAAGTAAAACAATGGCTTGGCACTTAGAACTAAACATAAGTTTATATTTGCCATAAGCCTTTAAAGTTTCTCGTTATGGATACTTTATCTCCAGTGAAAATTTCCAGAGTTTGACAAGACACATTTCAGAGAATTTTTCCAAGCAAAACAATTCCAAAGAAGACGTAAGCTTCGTGTGACTGGGAATTCCTATTATGTGATCCACCTGAAAATGAAAACCCAGCAGAGCCTTCCTGGTTCCAAGGCTATGCTGATTGCCACTTGAAGCTGGAAAGGTTTTTCCCTAATGCACAAGTGATGAAGTGCACGTAATGCTTGGAGGAAAGTTACCTTATCTGCAGGATCAGATATAGATTACTGCTGGAGTCAGCATGCCACGCTGCTGGATCCATACCCTCTGTTCCAGCACGGGAATTGAGTTTCCCTGATGTCATAAATTGAACACACCGGGCAATTAACATCTCCTTTGAAGTTCACATTGACCAGGTAACCACTACAATGAGCTGGCAGGACTTAAGTCACCACTCAGACTGGGGCTCCAGCTCTGACTTGCTGCAAATGTGGAATTCTCCAAGCTGAGACACTGTCAGCTGCTCCTTTGGGACCCCTCAGCTGGGGCAATTTATGGCATCACCCTACAATTGACATGTTTATGATCACACCAATAATTCCAGACTTTGAGGCATTTAAACACTGGAGGTAACTAAATGATTAATTTTAGAAAGAAGAGAATGGAACAGAGCCAAGACTTCTATCTTCTTGGAAAAAAAAAGAAAAGAACTTAAAATGAACATCTTGGCTACATTACAAGACTGCAGAAATATTATAGACTGAAAGACTGTGTAATTTCCAAAAGCGTTAATACTCCTTGGAGATAAAAATACAGTGACAAAAATAGAATTCTTAGAATGAAACAGAATTTTACTTGCACTTAAAGGGAAAGAAAATTGTATGAGGAGAGGGAAACATTGCACCATTGTCAGTGTTTTATGGGGAGATATTTGGTTTGAGCATTGAAAACCAGACTAATAAATGATCAGGTAGAAGTCTCGAAAAACACTTAGAAAAACAGATACTGGAAAATTGTGATGGGTAATATTAACCATAAGAAAGTCAGGAGCTTAATTTTGCACACAACAGGAGGGCAACTAATAAAAACATCAATACAGTCACTGATGAGTTCAGCAAAATTACCTATGGTAATATAATAAGTGAAGATTAGCAACCTATACATAAACATTAAAAAAAATATTGATCTAGACAATAACATTATGAGCATCTCAAAAGGTCATTTCATACTCTCAAGAGATGCCCAAGTACCTAGAAGCTGTTTTTGCACCTTCTTCCCCCCNGGAGCAGAGAGGTTCAAGTTTCTTTGCAATGCTTAAAACATGTGCTGATTTTTTGTGTCATTTTAAGGAAGCTGTTAAAACAAGAAGCACTCCTTCCACTCTCACACCATAGCTGGGCTGGTTTACCTTCTTTCTTAGAAGACTCTTGTTTTATTATTGTTGGAATCATGGCAGCACCATGAGAATTCTGTTCAGGCTGGCATCAAAACCTCTTTTTTCCACTGTCAGGGGGCATTTCCACAAAGCCCCCTAATTCAAGCGAAGAGAGAAGTGCTTACCTTCTGTTGGTGATGTCTTCAGGTGTCTGCAGAGCCCCTCTGTTTCCCCATAAGTCTCTTTAATTTTTACTACTGCTTCTGTCCCCCGGAGTTCCATGAGGGAGCGCAGCTCCTGCAGCGTGCACCCAAACTCTCCCGCATGGTTGGCCTCGTTTCTTTGGTTCTTGGAGTAAAAATCGCTGTTTGTCATGTCACCCATGGTGGCTTGGCTCTATTGCTCCGCTGACACAACCGCAGAAATGTTTTTAAAAAACGGGACGGGGGGGAATCTTGAATTCCGGCGAGGAGTTAGAACGGGTCCGAGTGTCCGGCGGAGCTCACAGGACGGCTGCTCTCACGGCTGCAGACCAGCTCCACTCCATGCACCANTGCCCATTATGCTGCACCCAAGCTGTAGAATCTACATGGTCATTTCTTCCTCTGGACCTTTGGGGAGCAAGCAGAAAGGGCTGGTTATACAAGGTGGGGCGGGTGTCAAGGGGATCCCGGCATCCCAGAGATGCTGCAGGTTGCGGCATCCAGCCCAGGAGAGCGCCAGCCCTGCCGTGGAGACAGCTCCCCACGGCTGGAGCACCAAGATAAATAAGATGAGTCATGAATATTAATTAGTGAGCCATTAGCCCGGCGTGCAGGATGCGCCCCCAGGACGTGCCCGGCTCCATCCAGCCACCCTGCTGTCCTGATAAGGCTCCTGATAAGGGCTAAAAACGGGTTAAACGCACNATGGTTAAAGCAAGACTGTTTTTATAGCCACGAGGGCGGTGAAACTTTGGGAAAAGTGCAGAGCCACCACCAGAAATGCAGAATATATTTGAATGCACTGCATCTTGCAGCCCTGCCTCTGTGCAGGCGAGCGCAGCACGGGTGCAGTGGGATGTCTGGATGGAAGAGCAGAGCCCCGTGTGAGTCCTTCCCCTGAGCCCAGCCACCAGCAGGCACTGACAGCCCAGCAGCATCCTGTGCCTGTCTCTTTTTACTTCTTTTTCCCTTTTTTTTTTTTTTATTTTCTTTCTTATGTGCAGTGCTGAGCAAGTCCCGTTTGGACCATCTGGGAGACAGTTGATTGCTTGCTAAAGCCAGCCTTTAAAACCTGTTTCCCCTTCCCATATTCTAATGAAGTTGGTTTAAATACTGCTGAAACCAGCTATTATATTTGGCACGCAGAGTTTTAACAGAGATTAAAGGTTTCTTTTTTTTTTTTTTTTTTTTTNTTCTTTTCCAAGCGGGTTAGTGCGAGTGCACTGTCTAATCTAGAGGTCTCAGAATCGTTTTCATAATAAAAAGGATCTCTCAAAGGGCACCCCAGCAGCCTAATGACTGACCAACCTGTCACAGGCAAAGGGCACATGTTGAACTTTCTAGGCACAGCAATCCCCAGTGGAAGTCATAGATAAATGCCCAGATAAAGCACATCAAGAGGAGCCCGATGCATTTCAAGTCCTGGTTTTATACTGGAGCAATAATTTTAATCTCCCACCCAGCTGCAGTTGACATAACACGTAGGGTTTGCTGTTTCCACTCTCTAATTGCCATTGCTCTGCAGTGACAAAGATCAGANCTGTGTGAGCACTAATTTGGAGTTACCTTGCTCAATTAACAGAACTGGACCTCTACCAGCTTTACTGCCTCAATTGATTTCTGTGGAGGAAAAAATTAAAAATAAAAATTTAAAAAAAAAAAAAAAAGGAAGGTCAAGTTTCACTATGATATTACAGACCAAAATAAATTTAAGTACCAGCCAAATGCTACACTTTCTCCCACCCAACCTATTTACTGATGTGTCTCCACCCTCAATTTCACATCTTGCTTTTCACATTCACGAGACAAGGACTTCAGCACAAAATGTTTCTACAGCAAACAACAAATAGAAACTAGAAGTAGCAATTTCAAAGGGCCTTTATTTACTAAACAAGAGATGGTGAGCCATGCTCAGCCTCAATCCATGCCCAGGTAATCCCCTTTATACAGCAGGAAGAAAAGGCCTTACTCACACTATTGCTTCCTCTGTTTGTAAACAGGATGGATCAGTATTCTGAACAGAAATAGCATCAGCCTGCAGCATTATTTGGGAAAAAAAACTGCAGGCCAGAAATGTCACAGATGCCCAATCAAACAGGCTCCATCCCAGGAGGCAGTGGATGGCCAGGGCTCCTCCTTCCCACCAGCAGCATCCCAGGCTCTGCCTGCTGTCAGCCACAGCAACATGCAGGTTGAGAGCTGACTGCCACAAAGACTCTCAGCCTACAGTAGTAANGACAAATAGCTGAACAAAACAGGCTGCTTTTACTCCCAGTGGTTAAGAAAAAAAAAATTAAAAAAAAAATGTATATGTATATGTATATATATATATGTGTATATGTATATATATGTGTATATATATGTGTATATGTATATGTATATATATATGTATATATATGTGTGTATATGTATATATATGTGTGTATATGTATATATATATATGTGTATATATATATATGTGTGTGTGTGTATATGTATATATATATATATAACTGTTCCTAAGTGCAGTTCACAGTTTCAAGAGCTGGCATTTCAAACAGCCATGATTTCAAGAAAAAAAAGAGGATGGAGAGAATATTACCCTAAAAAAAAAAAAATTATTTTTAATTACCCCAAAATAATAAAATTGTTCTTAAACTGCTCCATAACACCACAGGGAAAAGACAATTTTGAGTATTTTCTGAAGAGAGCCATTCACCAATTTCATTTCTATGCAAAGGGTATTAACACAGCATCAAAAACATTTTCTCCATGATCTTGCTGTGGGAAGTGTCCACTCCTCTCAATCAAAGCATCTCTTTAGGCTCCCTGTGCTATCACTATAAATTAATATATTTTCTTCTATTCTTAGAAATTCATTGTCATTTGCCAGCCACAGCCAGCCAGTGCTGTTGCTTTTCAGCATGACTCACTTGCCTGCTTAATTTTTAATTTCACCTCCGATTAAATATTAACCAATAAACAACAAATATGAGGTTCACACTTCCTTCAGAGCCTCAAAACCAAATCACTGCTGTGCTGCTCATGGCTCAGCTGCTGCTGTGGCACCAGGGAAGCAGCACCTCACATTTCTGAGACATGATTCCTGCCAATGCAGCTCCCCCATCCCAGGATGCTCAGGCTCCTTTCCANCCCAGGATCTCTCCATCACAAGCCCAGGACTGGCATGGAATCACCTCAACCCCTCCTAAGTGGTGAATATTGAATATTTCTTCACCANAAGCTGAGGAATAGAGAAGTTGTGGCTGGCACGTGGCAATATTCCCATTGTGGGGTTTTGCATTTCCAAAATACATCCANTGGGGAAATTAGAAACCATCCACAAGAAGCCCCATTATTACACTGGTTTGGGTGGTGGTTTTTTGTTTGGTGTCTTTTTGGGTGGAGGTGAGGGAAGGGACTATTTTACAAAAAAAAATCACAATATTGATATTTCCCTTTCTTGTCAAAGAGAGATTTTTAGTGTACAAATGCAATGTAAACTTGAGCTGGCTCTTTGGTTGGTTTTTTTTTTGTTGTTTTTTTTATTTTTCCAGAGTTGCTGTGTCTGGGGGAAGAGGCTTCCAGTCCTGTAGAGCCCAAGTCAAATATTTTTCATCTCCTAGCTGCTTAGAGGAAATGCATGCCAATTAAAACAGAAGCAATTTGGATGAGCTAACTGCAGGCCTGCTGGGAAAACTATTCTTTGATTTCCCTAATCAGGAAAAGTCTCATCTTGGAAGCTTGTAAATATTTTCACAGTGTGTTAGAATGTAGATGTCATCCCCAAGTATTCTGACATCTGATTTCATGTGGGCTTCTACTGGCAGGAAAGTTAACAGCAATGTAATGAACCAGATTTCACCAGAGCAGAATCCCAAGGCTTGCATTTCACAGTCCTTAAAATCTGGACAAATAATGGAGTCAGGAAAAACAAANACAANNANTNAGNNNGGANNAAAAAAAAANNTNAAAAAAAAAAAAGGATAAAAAAANATTCTTAATTTGCCTGTTTTCTCTAAACTGTCACCTGAGATTATGGCAACTCTGATTTCAGAGTTTGCTGGTGGAGAAGCTGTTTGAATTACAGGTTAAAGGTGATCCCCTCTCAGCCAGGACAGAGATCAGCAAAGCCCAGGCTCTGGTCACTCCCTGTGCAGCTGGAAGGTGACACACACACACACAGAGCTGCTTCTCCAGGAATTAAACACTGGGAATCAGCAGGTCCTTCCTCTGGGAGCATCACTGCCCCACTGGGACTTTATTGGTCACAGATAAAATTCCAGCTGAGCCCTACAGAGAACCCCCAAATAAAGGGGGAAACAGAAGTGCCACATTTTAGTGAGTACAAGGTGCACAACCAGATTCATCTGGATTCACTGATACCATTCCTTAACAAAGCAGGACTGGGAGGAGATTTCTGGGAGTTTTCCCTTGAGTCTGAGCAAAATCATCAGAGATGTTTTGAGACTACAGCTCCTTGAACTCTGAGCTGTGAGCAGAGGATGAAAACCTCACAGCAGAGCTCTGCAAGGGGAAAAGAGTTGAGAAGGAAAACCAAAACCTTCTCAGTGGAGGGCACCAGATATGTGAAATAAATCAAGTGTGGCCCAGCTGTGGCATCTGTTCATGGCAAAGCCAAAATGTCCATCCATTTGTGAACACAGTCTGCATGGAGCAGAATGATGAGGATGAGTTCTCCACCCAGCAGCCAACAAAGCTGATTAAATGCACCCAGTGATGCCTAAACTCACACTCTCTTAAAAAAAAACCAACAGACTCATACTGACTTTGAAGCTCAATTATCAGCAGTGCACAAGATGCAGAAGGAATAAGGAAAAACAGCATCTGAATAAAAGNTGGTTGGCACCTTACAAAGTGTGAAAGTTTTGTCCAATACCAGGAAGCAAAAAGTAGATAAAGAAAGAGAAACTGAANTGTTCTCTGAAAATATTCCTGACTTCATCCCTACATTTCTTCATGAATTTGAAGCTGCCTTAAGTTAATCTGTCTGTAAAGCAGCTGTGGCTGCCCCTGGATCCCTGGCAGTGTCCCAGGCCAGGCTGGATGGGCTTGGAGCAGCTGGGACAGGGGACAGTGTTCCTGCCATGGCAGGAGCTTTGTTATCAGGTAGGATAAACAAAAAGGATTCCATGCCACTGTTGGTTATTTGAAGGCAACAAAAGAAATTTTTGTTAGAGACACAAAATATCATTAATTTCTGTTCTACATGAGAGCATTTTCCTAGGACTTCCACCAGACAGAACCTTGCACAAGCTGGCTGATTTTTCTCTTTCCCATGTTGTACTAGTGCAGTGAATTAAAGCTCCTCCAGCCCCTGCTGCAGTTTTTCATTCCACATTTAATCCCAAGCCTGCTCTCCTCTGCTCCTCGTGGAAACAGCTCCAGCAAAGCCAAATGAACTCCTGACAGCAACAAAACTGCTCTAAAGGAATCAATTCATGCCCATTAAATAATGAACTGACTCCATCAGTGACTTCTGGGGAGTGCAGCAGGTCCTGCAGATGAAACCCTCCCTCCCTCTCTGCCTGCAGAGATGGAGCTGCCCTGAAAAACAGATTTTCCCAGCTCAGGATGTCCTAGCCACCAGTTTCAGAACTCACTCTCACACCCTGCTGGTGCTAACATGGATCTATGATGTTTTGCTCAAATGAAAGGTTATTTTTCATCAGCCATTTATTCTCTCAAGGCTCCAGTTCCCCACTGCAAAGCAGGTTTGGGGTTTCTTTCATTCACTGCCTTCCTACACACCACATATTCCCACTTTGGGGATGTAACTTCTGGCACTGCAAAGACCCATTCCACACCTCTATAAGCTTTAGAAAATTCATGTTTTAATGTAGAATTGATTTTATGCAGCACAGTTGTTGCAAGGAGTGCCAACTTCCAAACTGTGTTATCAATTTAATCAAAAACACAGCTGGGAAAAAAAAATTAAGGATATTCAGACATTCAGCATTAAATAAAGCAGATGTGTGTGGGGAAAAAAAAGTCTGAATTAAATGCTCTAAAAGCAGTAGGTGGTCAGGTAAGGAACATATTCCAGCACAGATTCCTCATCACTTCCAGAGTGGGGGGGAAGCTTTTTTAATAGCAGAAAACACCCAAAAGNTGTGCTACAGTGATGCTACATCACAGAGGGATGTTGGAGAGCAGCTCCTCACCATCACCTCCAGGGCAAAATATTCAAAATTTCTTCCTTGGGTTGAAGTGCCTTTCTTTTTCCCCCTCAGAATTATAGTTCTGGCCAGTCATTACAGTTTCAACCCAGGAGACAAGAATAAAAAATCCTATGAAAGGAAAGAGCCCAAACTCACCAGGCTGTAATACAGATTTTTTTTCTTTACTTTGCTTNACTAAAAGCAAATTATTGGCACATAAACACTAAAAAGATGAGTCATTCTGCATCTGTCTTTCATCTGTGTGTTTTACAGACCACCAGATTTCTTAAATCTAGATTTTGAGTTCCCATGTGACCTTTAGCTGATTATCAGCTTGGTGCACACAATTTCAGGGAGTTCCAGGAGTCTGTGTGCCTAAAATACCTGATTGGATCTCATTCNATCAGAAAATTCTCCAGAACATCTTAAAAAATAATAGATTTTCCAGCTCCTTCCAACAAATAGGGTCTGAGNCTTGACAGAGACTGATTAAAGCTGACAGTCCTGCTCCACCCCACCTAAAATTTCTGGGCTTTTCTTCAGCCTCTCTTAAGGCTGGACACTGAGCTTGGTTCCTAATTATTACTTTTTTAAAATTCATTACTAATAATTTTATTATAAAAATATTAAATGGCTTCTCCAATCTTCATAGCTTGAGACTAACCCAAATATTTTATACTTTGGTAGAAATTGCCATTTCTCCTGATTGGTCACATCCACCTTGACCTCTTTTCACATTCCTTTCTCAGATTTTTTNGACAATATTTTACAGGCCTAAAAACTGAGATTAATGAGGAAGACCTATATCTGAATCACCTATCAGGCTTTTAATCTGCAATTTAAACTGCAATTTCATNTCATGATTCCTCTGCCACAGAGCTNTGTGCTCTCAGCTCTGCCTTGAGTTGCACCAACCCATGTGAAATGAAATATTTCCAGTCCTGGACAGGACTTTGTCATAAGAGCAATCTCAAAGACTGAAAGGAGGCCTGGACTTTATTACTTTTTAAATAAACCAGAGATAAATTGAAGTCTTTTCNTGCCTTCTTAGGAGCCCAAGGTTGAGAAATTGCAGTGGAAGTGCACTTGTTAATGTGAATTATAATTTTGATGGATTGCTTTTATTAACAAGTTGGCAGGCATCATGTTTTCCATGAATATGGATCTATGGAATAACANAGACAATAAAAACCTGAGGAAATCCATAACTGGCCAGCTGTAGAGAAATTCATTTTGTTGTGCCATCATCTGAGCTCTGGAGGTTAAAGCACCTCTCCAATGATCAGTGTTGACACTCACATCCCTGAGAAAGAAACTCAAATTTCTACATAACAACCCAAGGGAGACCATTAAGGGAAAAGAAAAAAAACAAAAAAAAAAAACCCCAAAAAATAACAAAACCCTGGCCTTGTTCAGCTGTTTTCTCTGTCCTTCTGTCAGCTCTATCACATAAATCAAAGAAAATCAAAGCAGATTTAAGAGACTTTTAGCCAGGAGACCACAGCAGAGCCACTCAGGAATGGATTTGATTGCTGTNTTTGGCCAGAAATTCCATCATTTCAGAGTTACACATACACACTCTTCTATCTGTGATGGGCTTCAAGAATGATTGCAGAAAAATCCAATTTTCCAGGAGTTACTCTTATTTTTCAGGTGTGTGATTGCTCAGCAGGTGAAATGCTGAGCATCAAACAAATCATGAGAAACAGCTGGTCTGGGGAAAAAAAAAAAAAAAAAAGGAAAAAAAAGAAAAAAAGGAAAAAAAAACCCACCCTAAACAAACTAAACCAACTTCCACTCCAGGCTAAACTTGCAGGCTTCTTTTCTGCCACCTTGGTTTCACTGCCAGAGGTATTTTATTATAATATTAATTAAAGACAGAAAGACATGAAGCCAATACTGAAGCTTTTAGTGCAGCACCATTGGTTGTGAATGAGATCCAGAAAATGGAGCTTCCATGCAAAGCAAGTGCAGGCAGAAAAATAAAAGAGGAAGAACACAAAATATGAAAGTAAATAATTTGATTGTCTAAAAAAATCCAAATGTATAGTTATTTAGTGGCTGAATAGAAATATATACAGGTGGAAGTGGAAGAGGCACATTTTTCACTTGCACCATTCCCATGAAGGCTGAAAAAGCAAACTGCAGGCTATAATCTGCTTTTCTGAACATGTATCTACATTTTCTTATTAACAGTGAAAAGAAATTTTGCATCTTTTTCTTAAAAAAAAATAATTACAGAAAAAAATTCTTACATAAGGCTGGGTTATTTTATTCTTGGGATGGGATGCAGTTCTCTAAAATGAGAATAGAGAGACCAAATTATAANTAACAGGGACCATCTCAGAGGGATTTTTGTTGCCACCTGCACATTTGATGGCAGGAGATCATTTTAGTTAACTAAGGGCATAATCCCATGTCCTGCTGTGTGCCTGCACATTACAGAGCATTCCTACCCCATCTCACCTATTTATCAGGATTAAAAAGCAGCAGATAAAAGTATAACAAATTTAAACATCAAGCTTTAATAGGTTATAAACAGCTAAAAATAAACTACCAGTAGTTTACCACCANCAGCACACAGAGCAGAGTTCAGCTCATATAAAACTTGGCATCTCTTTAAATCTCCTTTATGCCACTGAACTCTCAGACCATCATCATGCAAGGACCACAGCTAAAGAAAAAAATAACTTTTTAGCTTTGCTCTATCTTATAGAAAATAAATTATGTGGTAGAAGGAAAAAGCTTTTTTTGCTTCAAAAGATAAATTTGCTTCAAGCACTAAAAAAATCCACCTAAATATTTTTTTACTGTCACAGCTTTATAAACTTTTCTTGTAAANCAACCCATCTTTGCTGCTAAAGAGAGATCTGAGCTCCAGCTCCACATGCAAACATCCTCAGCCACGAGCTTGCAGGTGATAGAAAGTCACAACAAGAAATTGCAATTGAAGTGAGGATTTGGGCAGAATTCCTTTGCAGTTTTGCAGGGAGTGGAAGAGAGAGAGAGAGCATCCACCTGCTCTGCTCCCAGCTGAAATGAAAGCCAGGAGCTTAGCCCTCCCAGGCTGGATGGATCCTCTCACCTGTCAGGAAAACCAAAGGTGATTCTAATTCCTTTTAATCAGAGGAGAAGAAAGGGAAACCCTCGAAAATGATCAAACCCAACAGCCCCCATCGCGTTTTTAATCACTAAGAAAATCAAATATAAAGATATTTTCTCCCCAGTGATTCAGCAGATGTGCCCTGTAAGGGAAGAAGAGCAGAGCTGCTGGAGAGGTGAGTCTGCACCACCAAAATCCGTGTGAAAGGAGCAGAGGGAAAAATCCATCCCTGCAGGACTCGGGTGCACAGTGGGAATTGTCAGCCAAGGTCACTGCTGAGAAAGGGAGCAGCCAAAAAGGAGGTTTTAAATCTCAGTGGGCATCAGCTGAAAGACACACAGAGATGTTCTGCAGAGGTTTTAAATAGGACATGCACAAAGGATTCCAAGGAGATGGCTATCAGGCAGCCCTAGCAAAATACCAAATTTATTTTTTTTCCCCAGGTTATTTGTCATCCATGGAGAATCACGAAACCATTTTGGAGGAGAGATGATGAAGTACAGCTAGACAGAAATCCCTGCATAAATACCTCACCAAAATGTCTTTGCAGCACCATGTGAGGGGATGAGGAGCCCCCAGGCAGGAGGAAGGGGTGACACTGGGCACCCTGGGCTCCAGCTGCTGTCCCTGGCACCAGCACACACCACCTGGCCACNGGAAGGCACTCTGGGGACAGCACATGCAGACAGAGCTGGCACTTCAATGCTGAAACCAGCTCATTAGGCCTGGACCTCCAGCAGGAAGAATTTAAAAAAAAAAAAAAAACTGAGCTTGGGAAGAGAAATTTCCAAAGCCAAGTGTTCTCTGCATTCAGCTTGAGGGAAAAGCATCAATTTTAGCAAAGGGAAAATAAAATAAAAAACCCATTCTTCCCTCAAAAACCTATATGAGTACAGACATTACTCTCTTTCTGCTTCACAGAAGCAACATTTGGAAAACTACTTAACCTTTCTATTTTTATCTGGGTGCATTCAAATTACCAATAATGTACAACATGCTGTAACAAAACCACTGATGTAGGGTATAATTTTCCCTCAAGCACATTATCCTAGCTGGTGGCTCACAAAAAATAAGCTGATAAAACAGCAGCAGACATCAATTGATGGACAAAAAGCGATCACAGCTATGTANAATGTTGCTGCCCAACCTTAAAATCATACAATTAGCCCAAAAATACAAGCTGTAGGACAGGACATACCAACAACCATGCATTAGCTGCGAGGTCATCCCAAAAATCCTCCAACAAACACATTTTTAAGCAGATTATCGCCTCATAATTTAGCTATTAACTCACAGATTTATTTTAAAGCCATCACCATGCCTGGTACTTTTATTAAATATCTTCTTCCCTGTCAAGTTCAATCGGGATCTCATCCTAACCATGATGAGCTTTTAATTTTCTGTGCTATTAATAGCAACTTAAAAATAAAATGTTCTCTTTTGAAGCTATAAAGCTGTAACTTTCTTTAGGAGCTGCAAGGGGGAAGAGAGATTAATCTTCCTACTCTGCATCTCTTAAGTTATCTGCATATATGGGAAAAAACCCAGGAGAGCAAGGAAGAAGCAGGAATTTTAATGTAACTCCCTGTAAGGATTTCACATGGCTGCAGCAGAGAAATGAAGAATTACCAATATACAAGGAATAAATAATTTAATTGCCAGGTAGGTTCTGAATCCTTCTCAGTGACTGTTGTGCCCATCACCAAGAGATAACAGATTAATGAATGATACAATTAGCTGCAGGATGCACTCCTGACCAGCAAGGTACTCAAATTTCAGCCCAGTTGGGGTCCTCAATAACTGCCCAGCAAATAAAGAAAGAAGGGAAGCTGNGGATGAGTCTGATGGCACTCAGTGACCACCTGAGACATGGATCAGACACTTCCAGCTGCTCTTCCTCAGCTGCCTCCACCCAGCAGGGGCAGAAGGGAAGGTACAAAGTTGTCCCAAGCCCTCTCTTGGTCTGTGGGAACAACATTAATGCACAGTGCTGCACTCTCCCTTTTGNTGCATTTCAGGCTATAGGTGAGTGGCAAAAAGGAAAATGCAACAGAGTTCCTGTGTGATGGAGAAGCAAATGAGAGAGAGATTTATTTAAAGAAGCACTGCACTGATATAGGGTAGTTTGTGCAAACAGAACAGAAAAGATTCATTGGTCCAAGAGGGCAACACCTCTCTGAAATCATGCTTTGTGCAAAACAGAATAGAAAAACTCATTGGTCCAAGAGGGCAACACCTCTCTGAAATCATGCTTTGTGCAAAACATCACCAGACACTCACAGGGCTCTCACACACCCTACAGGTATTTAATCTGTTATAATTTCTTATCCTTTACAGCCTGAGAAACCCAAGGCTTCAAGGCTGCTTTTCCCAGCAGTATCCAACAACCCCTTTCAGCATCCTGCTGCAAGGAATGACACCAGTGAGATCCACTCCAAGGCTCCCACCAGAGCCACAGAGCCCCAGCAGCTGCAGAAAAGCCCAGGGAAGGTTCCAGGGAAGCTCAGAGCCCCTTCCAGAGCCTAAANGGGCTCCAGGAGAGCTGGAGGGGGACTGGGGACAAGGGAGGGAGGGNNAGGATAANGGGGAATNGCCTTAGGCTGGAGGAGGATGGATTTCTATTGGATTTTAGGAAGAAATTCTCCCCTGTGAGGTGGGGATTCTCCCAGAGCAGCTGTGGCTGCCCCTGGATCCCTGGAATGCCCAAGGCCAGGCTGGACACTGGGTTTGGAGCAGCCTGGNNCAGTGAAAGGTGTCCCTGCATGGCAGGGGTGGAATTAAATGGTCTTTAATGTCCCTTTCCACCCAAATCATTCTGGATTTGATGATTCCATGGCCTTGGCACACAACTGGGCTGCTTTGAGATGCNCTTTCTGTAACTGCCTCCATGCTCATGACCTTTCCTTTAGGATATGGGCCCTGCCACAGCTACTGAAGCCTGTTTTTATCTAAAGATTGGAACACTGGAGTGTGTTTTAATGAGGGATAAACTGAGACCATCTGGATGTCTCAGCTGCTACAGAGCAGGATTGTTTGCTGATTTTAACCATGGCTCTCACAGAGAACACAGACCTGTGNTGCACAAAGTGCACGAGCTCAGCTTGATTTCTCCTTGTAATCAAATGTGTTGATCTAAAATCTATTTCCAGCAAATTGCTTGTCTGTTCTGGGAGCAGCTCCCTCCTCATCTCCTCAGCACNGTGGTGGGGAGGAGCAGAGACAATGGAGTTGAAAAGGTATTTTTGTGAGGGGCTGGCAGTGAGTGCTCCCAGTGAAATCTTCCATTTTGGAACACCACCACCATTGACTCACAAGCTACATACCAGCTGCCAACCCAAATTAAAATCTGGAATTTTCTTTCCTTTTTTTTGTTTTTTTCTTTCTCTACACTTCAGGGGTTTTGGTGACTTTTTTGTTGTTGTTGGGTTTATTGTTTTTTTGTTGGTTTTTTTTTTCTTTACCAAGATTNGTTGTAAAAAATTGGTAATTAACTGGTCCCATTTGAATTTTGTGGTGGCATGGGGGCAGTCTGCATTTCTTCATGCACATATTTCAGTGGTTAAATATTCTGAGTACTGGATAATCTTATTCTGTAGATCATTTGTTGTCCCTGTATTTATCCTGCAAGATAAATAATGAGTTAATTTGGGAAGGTAAAGTAAGAAACTACTCAAAACCACCACAAAATTAATGGTCAGCAAAAGAAACTGTGAAAATAATTCTGCAGATTAATTATTTGAATGTTGTCTAGACAGCTGAGATTTCTGCTCAATTCTCAAATTAAACAAAACCAATAGGGAAATGAACCAAATTTCCCATGTTCCAGATTTTTNTTCCATGTCAGGAGACTACAGGCACTGGGAAGATCCAAATTCTGAAACCTTCAGCAAACTCCACAATCACTTTTCCAGGCCTGGGTTTGGAAGTGGGGATGGAGTGAGTGTGTCATGACTCCCACCCAAACACCTCAGCCAACAGGCACCATTAACAATTTGAGATTAGAACATTGTTTAAATTAGTTTGAGTGCTGTTAATTATGCATTCACCAGGAATGACACCTGTGACTTCAAATTCCAAGCAGATCTGAAAATTAAAAGAATAAAAGCAACAAGTGTTCTTGGAAGAAGAGCTACTCCAGGGATGCTGAGATCATAAGTAATTCAGCATATTTTAGCATGTTTTTTCACCTTTTTTAAATCTAAATAAAGTTTCTGGAAAAGAAATTGCTATCTGTTGCTTTTACCTCTCAAAAACAGAATGTTCTGGCTTTTGACTATAAGGTGATTATTTTACAATGAAATCCTATCCTGTGCTCTTTTTCTATTAGAGTATCAATAAATACCTAAAAGGGAATTTCTGGAAGAGGTATCTTGAGATGCTTGGGAGGAATACCCCCCAAAACACCAAGATAGGCTGACTGCTCCCATTTATCAGGCTCCATCTGGTACCAGGAGACATTGCTTTATTGATTTATTGACTCAAAACCCTTTTAGGGACAACACATAAAAACCTACAAAAATTTCAGCTGTTTGCAATTTTGATTCTGACTTTTTTTGGTTTTGATAATTTGAATTCTTCTTGTCACCAATNGTCATCCCAGACCTGCTGGAAAGTCACATCCTTCCCTCTGACACCAGGCCCACAAATATTTCACAATAAAGGGTTCCCAAAGAAATGTATTCTGGCATTAGAGATGTGGAGGCATCCAATGGGCCAACAAAATTAAACCTCTCCCTCTACAGGCAGAAGCAGTAATGAGGAATTAATAAATTCTCCAAAGATCCAGGCTAGTGCTGAACATGCCTCAAACAGCCAAAGTAATTAACCATAACATTATTAACCTGTAATATTATTGGTCATATCTGTGGCTTGGTGTGTTCAGTTTTAAAATAAGTTTTAAACACTGGGACTGCCATGATTAATCTGTTTGAATCAAACCCCCTGCATTGACATAACACCTGAAATGTGCAAGTAAACAAAAGACAAATCCAGTTGTTTCCAAGGTTTTCACACCCATCTACTCCTACACATTTCCTAGAGAAGCAAACTCACACCTCCTGCAACAGCTTTGGTTCTCTTTGTTATGTTTTGTGGAGCCATCTGAAATAAATCAGACGTCAGAGAATTGAAATTACCACACTTCTAATGACTTTAAGCAATCTCCCAATCTGTTTCTTTTTAATCAGAAATCTTACAGAGAAAGCACCCCCACAACAATCTCCAGAATAAAAGGGAGTTGTCAATTCTTTGCATGTTTAACTACAACCCCCAAAAAATAAAAATACAAGCTTAACTCAGAAAATTAAGCAAGACTGATCAAAGCAGAGCCCACGTCTCTGATTTGCATGCACCTAACCCACAAGCTATCACAAAATGCAGATCCTGCCCACTCCTGATGGCAGTGAGCAACTCCACCAGGTTGGGGATTGAAAAAACAAGATTCCCATCTCCTGCTTCAGCCTGGCTCAATCTGGTGCTCCCCATGTAAATCAATGCAGGTTTTTCAGCATTTCAAATCAAGACAACTTTTGTTCACATATGTTCCTGTGATTATTGTTTTGCCTTCTCTGAAAATGAACAGAAAACACTTCCTCAGATGTGTTCCTTAATAACCTTATGTTTATCTTGCTTTCTGTCACTTCTTGCAAGAACAAAACTTCCCAAGTTCTAGCACAGCCATTTTAAAAAGGACTTGCACTCCCACTGTCAAAAATGATTTGTGGAAATAGAGGGAGTGGAACAGACCCTTCCCATCCCTGTAACAGCAACTCCAGTGACCTTGAGGAGAACAGACAAATAGGAAAAGCACACAGCTGTCATCTAAACCTCTCTAACTCTTTCTGGAAGCTGCAGCTTTGGTTAATCTCCCAATTCCAGCTCCAGGTAATGAAGTCATTCACCCCAAGTTTGCTCCCCCCAATTCACTNTTGTTCCCATCTCTGGGGTCTGGGGCAGTGAGGTGTCCTTGATTGCCAGGCTGGAGAGGAATTGTTGTGTCTGAGCAGAATGGGAAAGCAGCAGCTGGCACTGGCTGTGGAGTTCAGAGTTACACACTAAAGAACTGCAGGATTGCAAATACATGGAAATATAAAAGCTAAAATCCTAAGGCATGATGGATCCATTCTGGTGTGCTCAGGCTCCATCCCAGCCAGGAGTCAGTGACACAGGCAGAGCTCTGTGTGTGTGTTTGCTCCTGCTCAGCTGCTGCTCTGCTTGACCTGATCTGCCACTGGTGAGTGCACAGGAAGCACAGTGCACAGTTTNTTTGCTGAATCTGTTTACCCCACTGTCAGTCAAGATGCAGAATGATGCTTAAACAGGCAACAGTCAGATTAATATAATTGAGGCTGCAGCTCAGAGCAGCCAGGGAGCCGTGCTGGAATCACAGAGCTCTTATTCTCCTGTGATTAAAACCTCCCCAGGGCTGCCCCAGTGTAAAGACACACCAGATCAGGGATGCACAGGAGCCAGGGCACCAAGGGATGGGAGTGTTTCCTTTTGGGAGCAGCTCAGCAGCTTGAGAGGAGGAAACAGGAATCAGTTGCCATTTTAATTGCATAAGGAGCACGGGTGGATTTGTCATTGCCTGTGACAGAGTTTGCTCCCCAGAGTCACATTCTGAGCACAGCTCTGTGGCTGTTGTGTAAGACATTTCAGGCACCAGGCTGACAGCCCAGCACACAGATCCAGGGAGCCTGTAAACAGGGATAGAGCCTCTCTGCCCTTCCAAACAGAGCAGGAAGACCCTGTCCAAACACAAAACAAGGAGCAAATCAGTGGCTGAAAAGGAGCTNGAGTCCTCAGCACCATCAGACTGACAGAAAACCACACATTTCTTCATGCTGGCATTGCTATTTCCAGCACAGGGGAAAACAGACAGGCAGCTTGCAGGTGGCATCCTCCTGCAGGGACCAACACTGCTGGCACAGATGGCACAGGAAAAAGGGGGAGTGGTGGTGGTGGAAAATCCATTTGCTGGAGTCTTCAGGACCCTTTGCACTCAAACTCTTAACACCTGACAAATGCCAGAGTTGGAAGGACTGGTCCTGACTCACAGGTTGTCAGGAAATAGCACAGTGAGGTCCTGGTGGTGGCACAGGGCTCCTCCAGCCTGTCACCACAGCTCTGGCCATGTCTGGGAGCAGAATGTCCCCAGGAAGAAGTGCACCACACCAGCATCCCACAGCTGGCAGCCACTGGCTTGGTGTCCCGTGGGTGCAGTGATTCCAGTGGCACTGGCCCCAGAAATGAGCCCTCCAGCTGCAGCACACAGGAACTATTTCTGTATCTGTGCAGAGCTGATCTTTGCCTTTTCTCTAGCCTAGATTTTGATTTCCCTTAAGTGATCAGTGTTGGCCTAATTCTACTCCCATTTACATCAGTTGAAGCTTTACCATCAACTTCAAAGAAAATGGATTTAACCCAATATAGTTCATTTTGATAAATTCTCCTTTAAGAGAGAAGGACCTCTGCTTCTCCAGCAGAGGATAAGATGATGTATTTTTACACCAGGCTTCAGAGGCAGATGACTTTGCTGTGCCCTACATTCACATTTTGGGTTTGAGCAGCCTGCAGCTCCGCCAGCCGTGGCTCAGCTCTGTTTGCAGAGCAGCTCTGGAGCCCAGGCTGGAGATTTATCGAAGAGAAAACAGAGCAGGATCCCTGCTGCAGGCTCACACACAGGCTGGGAACAATCAGAGGGCTCTGGAAAGCTTCCAGTCCCAGCAGGAGCACTCTGGGGCCAAAGGCTCAGACTAAATCCAGTCAGACACGAGACCTGCACAGAGCCAGCNCTGGCTGCTCCCTGCTATTGATCTGCCTCTAATGCACCAAATGCCTGCAAACTCCACTTCTGCCTCTTATCTCCAGCATCTCTTTATTTCCCATGCCTTCCTAAATAATTCACTCAGCATCACTGCTCTTCACAACCTNCTGTGTCTCATCCCCAGGTTCTTATTTCAATTGCATAAATTTGGATTTAGCCTTTTTGGATTATAGCCTTGGAGCTATGCCTTCCTCTTACAGGGACCTGACTCCAGNTGTTAAAAATTCTCTCCCAGAATGAACCTTCCAAGTCACTTTAGACATGGGATCATCTGTTTAACATTGCACTAACCAGCAACTTCCTATCAAGAAACTTTCCTTGTAAACAAGGTTTGTAACAGATTATCTGACCCATTAAGCATAAAAGCTTTAGTCCAACTTAGGTACCAGCAAATCCACTATCAGAATAAAATATTGAAAAGGAGCACTACAAAAACAACCCTTCAAATAAGGCTCAAAATTCAAAATCAGAGCACTTGTCTAGCAGGAACAGCAGTGGTTTAGGCTCCTCAGCTTTTACAGAAGGCAGGACTGCTGCAAAAGGNACCTCTGCAAACACTCCAGTGGCAGGGAAAGGAGGAATTTCNTCACAGGAAGGGTGATTAGNTATTGGAAAGGGCTGCCCAGGGAGGTGGTGGAGTCACCATCCCTGGAGATGGTTAAGGAAAGACTGGATGTGGCACTTGCTGCCATGGTCTGGTTGATAAGGTGGTGGTCAGTGATCAGTGATGATCTCTGGNCTTTTCCAACCTAAATGATTCTGTGATTCTGTGCCTTATAAAAAACATTTTATCAGAGGAANAGTAACCCCAATACAAGGCATCACAGATACTTAGCAGGAAGGGAAGACTGTGGTAAATGCTGTTCAAACATTTCAGCCTTTATCCAGCTAGAATCCCCTTTAGCAATTATATCCTAAAATTGCTGGAAACCCTCTGTCTGCAGGGGTATCTCACTCTGCCTTTATACACAATGATTTATTTGCATTCTTTCCCCCCCACACCCCAAGATGGGGACAGAACCCTCCTGACTGTCACATCTTTTGCCCCAGAACCAAGGTACTGTGGCCACCCCGACCTGGGCTGGCTCATCTGCCTCTCTCTCCCTGATCATTTTCTGCCCTCCCTGATCATCCTCTGCCATCTCTGATCTGCTTCTGCCCTCCCTGATCATCTTCTGCCCTCCCTGATCATCTTCTGCCCTCCCTGAGCATCCTCTGCCATCCCTGATCTACCTCTGCTCTCCCTGATCACCTTCTGCCCTCCCTGATCTGCCTCTGCCCTCCCTGATCATCTTCTGCCCTCCCTGATCATCTTCTGCCCTTCCTCATCATCTTCTGCCCTCCCTGATCATCTTCTGCCCTCCCTGATCACCTTCTGCCCTCCCTGAGCATCCTCTGCCATCCCTGATCATCCTCTGCCCTTCCTGATCATCCTCTCCCCTCCCTGATCATCTTCTCCCCTCCCTGATCACCCTCTGACCTCCCTGATCTGCTTCTGCCCTCCCTGATCTGCTTCTGCCCTCCCTGATCATCTTCTACCCTCCCTGATCTGCCTCTACACTTCCCAATCATCCTCTGCCCTCCCTGATCATCTTCTGCCATCTCTGATCTGCTTTTGCCCTCCCTGATCATCTTCTGCCCTCCNTGATCATCNTCTGCCCTCCCTGATCATCTCCCCCAGCAATTTTCCTTTTAACCAGAGAAGGGGTAGTAGTTTCCAACCAGTTTTTACCCTTGTAACCTCAATGAGCCCACCCTACATTTCAGAAGTGGCACCTTACATTAATTAAGCATTTTTATCAGAACTNATTTTCCTCTTTACTCACATCACCCCCTCACAGGCCTTTCTCAAGATGGTTATCAGATGTTTTATTTACTATTTNATGGTGCAGGAAGAACTCACCCAAAGGAAGGTGACACTTGCAGTAAGGGTGCTTTAACAAGAGACATTAATTAGCAACCACTGTAATAACACCACAGCAACAAGTGTCAAACCTCCCTACATGGACTCAAGCAGTCAAGATTAAGTTAAATTTTTTTTCTTATTACCCTGACTTTAATATAATTCCACACCATAAATGGAGAAGTCATCTAGAAATTTGGGGCAGGTCATTTATCACTGTTGAAAGCACACTCCACAAAAATGTCTGAAATGGAAGAATTTCAGTAACATTTTCTGAATTCCCTACACAGGACAAGAAGGTGCTGGTTTTACTTCTTTTTCTGCATTATGGTCTTACCTGTATGAATTCTACTTGCTGAAATCAGTTAAAGCAACAGAAGATCACAAATCCATCATGGAAAGATACAAAAGTCATGTAAAGAAGAGTAATAACCCATAATAATGAGCTGGTGCTGTAGGTCAGTGCTCCAGGACTGCCAGAGTGACTGCACAGCACAACACTCACAGAGGTCCCATCAGACTAAAATTGTCCCTGGCTCACAAAAACACAGGCTCAGACTTCCCTGCACTTCCACTTGCAAAAGCAGCTCCAANTCAAGCAGCTCTCTTTTGGTTTTGGGGCTGGTTTTTCCCCAGTGCTCCTGAGAAAACCAGAGGATGATTTAGGTTGGGAAGGATCTTTGAAGGTCATCTGGCCCAACTCAGTGCCAGCTTCAAATGTGGAGCAGCCTGCTCAGGGTCATGCCCAGCTGAGCTCTGAATGTCCCCAAGGATGGAGATTCCCACCCTGTCTGGGCCACTGTTCCCACGTTGGAACATCCTCCTGGTGAGAAATCTATTTATATTTGACCAGAATTCCCCTNTCTGCAATTACAGCTTTTACCTCAATCCCTTTTGCTGTGCACCTGGGAGACAAGTCTGGATTTTCCTGCTGTTATGACTTGCTCTGGGAAGTGAAGAAAGGAGCAAATCCACATNCAGCTCCTCTCCTGGCACTCCCAAACCCTCCCTGTGTGCCATGTGCTCCCACCTGGGTGGCCCTGCTCTGCCACCAGTGTCTCTCTGTACTGGGCAGACTGGTCACAACTCTCCAGGAGCAATATCACAGGTTTGAAACAGAGCAAGGAAGTTAAAAAGANTGGGGAGGACAATTATTAATGAGTTTAATGCCCAAATCTTGGCTCAGGTATCTCTGATAAAGCAGTTAAGCTGCACCTGCCATTCCAAAGTGCTTNCCCTGAGCTCACAACCATTCACCCAGAGCTGCTGAGAGCAAAGGAAGAGCTGGGATGAACTTTGCCAAAGTCCNTGGGAAAAGAATTTTATTTTCAGAATCAAGAACAAGTCTTCATAACTGGAGGGGAGAAAAAAAAAGTTTCCATACCATGAAGGCCATCCATTTAATCAAAACACTAATCCTAGAGTGAATTTTCTGAACACATGTGAACCTCAAGGTCAAAAGTTGCAAATACAGATTAAATACATTTCTTGTGTATGGGATTAGCTGCACAAAAGGGATTGTTTTAAAACTTGTTTTCCTTCAGTCCACAAACCATTGGAATTAAGGGACTTGAAAAATCAGCAAAGGAGTTTGATACATTTACAAATCTCCATTCACAGTGTTATCAAGATAGCCCTGCTAAAAAGAATTAATTCTGATTATCAGGGGAAAAATTGTTTGCTTGCTTTAGCAGGTTGCATAATTCCCAAAAATACTTAGAGCAATATTAAATTCTGCCATATTGGAAGTTTTACATTATACAAGACAATGCAATACCTAAAACTGAGCATGACCATTTAGGATCAAAGCAAGGCAGTGGCAGATTATTAATCACCCCTGCCTTTGTTTTGTGAGAAAATTAAAATATGCCTTTGGTAAAAGCAAATCAGAGCAGAATTCAGAGATTAACAACTCAACCAACTCCCTAAAGGTCAAAATTTATCCAGAGGGNCTGTGCTGGGGGAAAGGGGCACTGGGAGGTGGGCAGGGATCATGCACAGTGGTGGAAAAACAAAGGACTAAANCAATCAGCATTTCAGTGGGGCCACAATGTCAATAAAGAGAGAACACAGGCATGAAGTCTGTGGCTGTGATGTTTAACCAAAATAAAGTCAGCACACATCCAGAAAAAGCACCAGGGAGGCAGGTGGCACCTCTTGGAATGGGAGAGGATTTTAATATCCTGGGCAGCAGGAATGGTGCAGCTCCAGGTGGGGTTTGGGATAGGGGAGGCTCTGCTGTCAGGAGACAGGCAAAACTGGAGAAAGTGGCTAAAGAGCCAGAGGTGCATTTNAACCTTTTCCAAACACCTGCAAGCCGAGGGAGGAGTGGGGTGGATCCAGGGCAGGGAAGCTCAGAGCAGGGCTCTGCCAAAGGCAAAGCCAATGAAAACTGGGTTTGGGCAACCTGAACTCACCCCAAGTTTCAGAAATCAAGGCTGGACAGCTTCCTAAGGCACTCTGGAGCACATTTTCTGGTGGATGGATATGGATTTTGGAAGACTCACAGATGCCATTAGCAGCAAGGAGAGCTGTAGGACTGAGTCCACACGATGCATTATCACTGGAGTGATCCCTATTTAATTACTGAAGAAAACACAAACACTTTCCAGTTGATTTTTACAGTGTTAAATAGCTTACAAATTGTTGCACAGATGCTTTTCCTGGCATGCATCAGGTCCAACACTTGAGCAAAGTCATTCCTTCACCTCAGCTGAAACCTGGGCCCTCAGTGACCAGCTCAGAACTGACATTTCCCTTGATCCCCACAAGAACTCTGGTCATTCTTTGGGAGTTTCACATCTTCACTTAAAAAAAAAAAAAAAAACAAGCAATTAGTGCTCCTTCATGTTCTACTTTATGGTTCCAGCAGTTTTCTTAACCTTGAGAAGATTTGGCACTGTTATTCTAATTATGAGAAGTGGGAGTACACNAAATCTTTCCAGCAAGAGAGAAACTGAGCTGGCAGGTGCATGAAATTCTACCCTGCAAAATGACAGAAGGGGAAGTAATGGGACACTAGACCTGTCACTTACCCAGGTAAGTGCTGTAAATAAAAAACTACATTCTTTTAAGCTCATTCAGCTCTTGATAAATTGACACCAAGTATGGATATCATTACAAAATACAGCTGCAGTGACTCAAATTGTTTATTTACAAATCCAGTTGTCACCATAACACAAAGACAAGCAGTGTGTGTGTGTTTGTGACACATTTTAAAGCCCCAAAGCCCAGAAAGAAAAGCTTGCCATGTGTCCTGACACAGCATTATACATGAAAAATGTATGATGCACTTTCCTCCTGAGCTCACACATTGGGTTACAGCCCCATGGGAGGACTGGGGATTTAAATAAATATTTATTAAATAAATATGGCTGCTTGAAGATAGCTATGGAGTCATCACTCCCTCAAATTTGGAGAAAAGTGAAGGAGTTTATGTTTTATCAATTTAAGCCCTCAAGTTTATTAAGATCTCTGTGCTAAAANCCTTAGAAAGCTTTCATTGCAATAAAAGGCACCATTGCACAGGAAAGCTCAGTGAAATCCAGGAAGGCTCNCACAGAAATTCCTGTTTCAGAGGGGCAGAACTGAGCTGGCAGTGATCTCTTCCCTAGCAGAAACCTTTGGAGATTTGCAATCACAGATTTCCTCACACACATTTAAAATCAGACTTAGTCCTTCTCTGTGCTGCACTTGGCTAACCCCTTACATAATCCCAGGACTTCCTTATTTTAAAGCACATATAAAACAGTCTGAGTTCAAGCACAGAGATAACAAAGTCAAACAAATCTGAGCACTTCCAAAACCTACTTTTCTCTTTTGAGAGCTGTCTGAGAACAGAGAGTGCAGAGAGCTGTTCCTCCTTTAAATTTAGCTTCAGCCTCTGTGAAAATTCCTCCCAGTGCTCCAGCATTTGCTGCCTGCTCTCTCCATCCCAGTGGAATGGGNCAATGAACCCGATTTTGCTGACCCATTCCCCTGGCTGTGGGATTACAGAAGGGGAAAAGTGAATGTGTCCCAACAGAAAACCCAATATTTGATTTTTATTTTTTGCTTGCAGGCGTGCAGCAGTGGGACAGCACCTCTGTGNTGCCACATGTCTGTGTGCCAGGGAAGGAGCTGCTGCTGGTCCTGCTGCCCCCAGAGCCACGTGAGCTCTGGAGCTGCTCAGATGTCTGCCTGACATGGGATTGTTCTGAAATTAGAACATTGCCCCATTTTCAGCAAAGCCTCCAAGATCCCAGGGTTGTCCCTGTTAGCAAGGGATGTCCTTGAAAACGAGGACAGCTGATAACCTTAAAGAAGGAGGGTAATTAGTCACAGCCCTGCAACCTTTTCTCCTAAAGAAACAGTGATAAAAGTAAACTCCTATTAGAATATCATTAAATGCATTATTATGCAATACTTGGTTACATAACCATGCTTTACCAACTCAGGGTATTTTCAGGCAGAATTCAGTTTCACAGACTTGCCCACACAGAAAGGTTTTTAAAAGTATGGATTGTCTCTCTGGAAGGGATGAGAAAAGCTCAGGTAAACTGATGAATAACAGATTGGCTGCCAATATTTCACATCCAACTTGAACCCTTAAAAAAAAAAAAAAAA
>OAMK01000743.1:313479-331054 GCA_900205225.1 Saxicola maurus maurus | reverse complement strand
GGTCCTGCCCTACCTGGGATGCTGCAGCGCCGGTCCCGGAGCAGCGAGCAGCGGGGCAGGTGAGCGCGGCGCTGGCCATGGGATGAGTGAGGAGCTCCCCCGCGGCAGCCCGGGCTGTGGCGGCACGGACACACCTTTGCTGTTCTCCCCACCCCCTGGAACGGCTGGATCCCCGCTCCGAGCCCTGCCGAGGCAGGCAGCAGCTCTGCGCGCCGGGAGGAGGCAGCGCCGGCGGGGCGGTGATGCTTCCCTTCCTTCACTGACAAATCCCGAGCAGCAAATGACATCTCTGCGCTGTCCCAGGCGGGGAAATTCGGGCAGAGCTCGCCAGAGAAGGGAAGGCAGCGAGGGAGGTGGGTGGCTGTGCGCTGCCAGCTCCGTGCTCCCAATTCCTTAATTCAGCCTAACCCGGGCTGGGCTCGGTGCGCTCCTCCTGGCACACCCAACACACGGAACACGGGCACAGCCACAGCTCAGGGGCACTTCGGGCAGAATTAAGGACTCTTCAGAGCCACTCCAACCAGCACCTTTTGCCTTTCTAGTTATTGACTGAAGGGCTGAAACATGAACCCAGCAGCAAAGAAAGCCCAAACCAAACCCAGAGCACCTGGCTCACCATGTGCTGTGGGAATATTTGGGAAAAGGAGAGGTAGATCCCCTTTATTAAATGGGATTAAGCAGAGGATGAAACAACCCCAACCTCTCTCACTGAGCCCTCAACCCCTAAAACATCCCAAAAGAGGGGAGGCAGCAAAGCCAGGGCTCCAATTTCCAGCTTCTCTGCCCAGGTTTGGACACCAGGTGTAAGCCTGGCTCCTGTCTCAGTACCACTTGCCCAAATTAACTGCAACAAGGTTGTTTTTCTGTAATCAACACTAATATATTGAACTACTATTCTCAATTTAGACCAAATAAAGGAATAGAGGAAAGGAAAAGAGTTCCTACTAGCTCCAATTTTTTTTAAAATGAGTAAGATGAGTGGCATAATCCACATTAAAAGTCAAACAAATATTTTTATGGAAGAGATATATACACACACTAAGCCGTTATTATTATTATTATTATTATTATTATTATTATTATTATTATTATTATTATTATTATATTAACCTGAGGTACTTTCTCAAAGGTAAACATTTTCTCCCATCAATAAAAGAATTGTCATTAGAAAAAGAAAATAATGATAAAATACCCAAAAGTAAGAAAGTTTAGTGCTTCTTTTTAAACTATTGTTTGTTTTTCTCAGGGAAGATTGTTATATTTTAATGGTTCAAATTATGTTTATCACTGTCACAGTATGGAAATTAATTTCTGATTCCTTTAAATTGCAGACCATTGTATCTGTAAAGAGTAACATTTTCTCCTATAAAAGTATANGGACTTTTAATAGAGTCTAGAAGAATTATACTGTGATATTTAAAAATAAACACTGTCAGACTTACCTGAGAAAATCAAATTATGTGAGTTAATGCACGTTTGACTGNACAGAATTTTAAAAGAGTATTTTACATGTACAGATCCTCCAGGTGAAGAAACCAACAGTCCCAGATCTTTAAATTTGGGGACTGTAAAAAGAGACTCCAAAAATACTAGAGATGGTTTCACCCANCTATTAAAACAAGTGGTTTAAACCTAGGTAATAAGGAAATTCTAAAATACTGAAGGAACAAAATATGGCATTGAGCTGTTAGAAAAGTACATCTGTGGCACACAAATGTGTCAAGATAAAACCAAATTGCACCTTAACAGGAAAGCAGTGTGTGCAACCTCCACAAAATGCTTTTCTTAAGCAACTGCTGTAGGTGAGAGGACTCATTTCTCAAGTGGAAGTGATAAAGATGATCGAGATCTATTTGTTATGCATTCTAAAATAATTTTTATTCATATTCCAGGTCCAAACAAGAGCTTGAGAAAGAAAGGAGTGACACTGTGCTGACTGNTGTGAAGCCCAGCTGCCTTTGCTGTGGCAGAATGAAACCCCTTCAGCTCATCCTTCCCTGGAATCCTGCAGCTGTTTCACTGCCCTGAGATAACCCCCCAGCCCCTCTGAGGGCTCCCTGCCCTCCAGCCCAGGCTCTGCCACCCCACAGGGTGATGCCCCAGCCCTCCTGATCCTTGCCCAGGGCTCAGCTCTGCTCCAGGAGGATTTGCACACATTGCGCAAGAAGAGCTGGCACGGTNCTGGTGGCGCCGTGACCTGCAGCAGCACAGAGCACCTGGCACTGCCAGAATTCCATCCTGGCAAGAACGAGCTGCTCATGCTCCCACACGGGTCACAATCACTTCAAAGCAGGCTCTGCCTTTATTTGTGACACAAATAAACACGTTTTGTGTCACTCCCTTCTTTCCACAGGGCAAGCGTTCACAACCTGCTAAATTTAACAATTAAAGGGATTGATTTCCCTTGCCTTTGTGATACTTTCCATTCTGAATAACTCTGAAGTTGTTTTATCTGAATTTACAAAGTGGGAAAAAAAAAAAACACAACCCATTGATTGGGGTGGGCAGTGTTTAAAAATTACAGCAAGCAAAGGAGAGAAGTTTGGAAAAGGACATTCAATATATTACATTGGGAAAGTCACTTTTGCCACTGCTCTAAAATTTGCATGAAGCTCAAGGTAACTGAGCATTATCTTTACATTATATTATATAATTGTCTTTTTTAGGTAGATATATATACATTTTCCTGAACATAAATGTAACTTTCTGGCCTAGATAACTCTGAACAGATAAAATATCTCTTCTTAACCAGGTAGTTTTTAGGAACCTCTACCAGTAAAACCAGATTTTAATTTTTTAAAGAGTTATATGTAAGATAAGAGACATGAAATCTGTATCAAATCATTTCATCAAGGCATAGGCACAAGGCTGAAGGAGAGAGTGGAATTTCAAGGAATGAATAAGGAGGAGTGGAGATAATGGAATTTATGTGTGGGGATGAAGAACAAATTAAGTATCAATAATGGGAAAGGGTAATAGAAAAACTAGGCCAACCTTTACCTGTTTTCCATAAATTTAGCAATGTCATTTCAAACTCAAGAATACAGCANCTCATTTAAAAGAAACTACTATTTTTAAACAAAAAACTGTCTACCAGAAGTCTGAAATTAAAAAAATAAAAAAAATGTGGGCTAGATCAAATCAATACAATGGTATCCATTACAGTTCAGGGGTGACCTTTACATCAGATCTTTGAATTTTTGGAGCAATTCTATGTAAGCAGAGCTGGAAAAGGTGTAAGAGATATGAATTGTGACAAAAGGTGTAAGAACTCTGAATTCTGACAAAAGGTGTAAAAACTCTGAATTCTGACCAAAGCTATGAGGAGGGACCCCCTGTTCCAGCCTGAATTCTCACCAGCTCCCCTGAAACATCAGCTCCAAAATCCAGGTGTGCACAGGAAACTCAGCCTCACCATAACCTGAGGTGAAGAAGCAAAACAAAACAATTTTGCTCCACTGACATCCAAAGATTTATCAACATTCTTGATTGAGAAGAAAGATTTAAAAGTAAGTGTTTTCTACTTTCTGGGAAAATTGTTGTTTGGTTTTGTTGTTTTTTTTTTTCCAGAAGAACCAGTAATTTAAAGTAATTTATCTGCTTTTTAAGGTAGGTGGAACAGCAGAAACCCAAGCTGCAAAACCCCTTTCAACCTCAGCAAAACTCTCATTTAATCCCATGCTGTGTTAGATCTCCTACAGCCAGAGAACAGGATTTCAAGATTGNATTTGTGCACTTTTGGGGCTGTTCTCACAGTCCCAATCCATCCCCCACCATGCTTTTTCCATAATTATGACAATGAAAATATACAAACTATAAATAAGCATGTCCAAATGTTTGACCAAAACATAAACATCTCTTTAAAAATATCCTCATCCCATTGCAGAAGGACTAATCCCAGATAACAAACCTTTCCCAGATAGAATTCAGTGGGAATTTCCCATAATTTTCATNTCCAAGTTGCCATACTCTGATCCCCCACCACAGGGACATGTTGGACACTGCTCTGGGGTGGGATTTTTGGGATGTCCTGGACTCCCTGCTCCCTGTGGCTCCCTCCCAGCTCAGGATATCCCATATATCCATGAGGATTTGTACACCAGGAAATGCAGAGTGAGTCTCCACTCCCATTGCTGCCTGGAAAGGCTGGCCTGGAACAGACCTGTCTCTTATACACATCTAGATGTGTATAAGAGACAGGTGCAGAACAGAGCAGGTCCTGCCCTACCTGGGATGCTGCAGCGCCGGTCCCGGAGCAGCGAGCAGCGGGGCAGGTGAGCGCGGCGCTGGCCATGGGATGAGTGAGGAGCTCCCCCGCGGCAGCCCGGGCTGTGGCGGCACGGACACACCTTTGCTGTTCTCCCCACCCCCTGGAACGGCTGGATCCCCGCTCCGAGCCCTGCCGAGGCAGGCAGCAGCTCTGCGCGCCGGGAGGAGGCAGCGCCGGCGGGGCGGTGATGCTTCCCTTCCTTCACTGACAAATCCCGAGCAGCAAATGACATCTCTGCGCTGTCCCAGGCGGGGAAATTCGGGCAGAGCTCGCCAGAGAAGGGAAGGCAGCGAGGGAGGTGGGTGGCTGTGCGCTGCCAGCTCCGTGCTCCCAATTCCTTAATTCAGCCTAACCCGGGCTGGGCTCGGTGCGCTCCTCCTGGCACACCCAACACACGGAACACGGGCACAGCCACAGCTCAGGGGCACTTCGGGCAGAATTAAGGACTCTTCAGAGCCACTCCAACCAGCACCTTTTGCCTTTCTAGTTATTGACTGAAGGGCTGAAACATGAACCCAGCAGCAAAGAAAGCCCAAACCAAACCCAGAGCACCTGGCTCACCATGTGCTGTGGGAATATTTGGGAAAAGGAGAGGTAGATCCCCTTTATTAAATGGGATTAAGCAGAGGATGAAACAACCCCAACCTCTCTCACTGAGCCCTCAACCCCTAAAACATCCCAAAAGAGGGGAGGCAGCAAAGCCAGGGCTCCAATTTCCAGCTTCTCTGCCCAGGTTTGGACACCAGGTGTAAGCCTGGCTCCTGTCTCAGTACCACTTGCCCAAATTAACTGCAACAAGGTTGTTTTTCTGTAATCAACACTAATATATTGAACTACTATTCTCAATTTAGACCAAATAAAGGAATAGAGGAAAGGAAAAGAGTTCCTACTAGCTCCAATTTTTTTTAAAATGAGTAAGATGAGTGGCATAATCCACATTAAAAGTCAAACAAATATTTTTATGGAAGAGATATATACACACACTACTACTACTACTACTACTACTACTACTACTACTACTACTANAAGAGAATTTACTAACACCTAACATGTAGTTTCTGCAGCTACTGACTGCCCAGGTATGCAGTTAAACCAACATGGAAAAGATCCTGCAGCCTCTGACATCTGCTTTGCTTTGGGGATGAAGGGCCAGTTCTATTATAAGACAGAAATCCTGCTCTTTTTAATAAAAAAAAAAAACCCACACACACAGAGAATAAAAAATCTAAGGCAAACTTTTAATGAATCATTCAGCAAAAGAGAATTTTCTAGCACTGGTAATCACAGCCCCCAACACATGTCATCTCTAGGAAAGTGTGTTTCCCAAGTTATCTGCAATAGTTCTGTTTAAAATATTTATATTTAATTGCTCAGGGAGCCTAAGGCTGCTCAGCCTTTAGCAAGGGCAGCACAGCCCCAGTGTGGAAGTTTTGCCCTCAGTTACCAGATCAGGTAAAACCAGCACCTGACTTTATTAAGTTTATTAAGTATATTAAGCCACTTATACATGAAGTATAGGTGTAAGTTGAAGTTTTAAATAAGTAAGTAAGTAAGAATGTATTTTAAGTGCTTTAAAGAGTAAAAGTCTTAGATACCAGTGTAATATGGACCTTTATATTTTACAGATTGAGGGTGACTGCTGGTTAATAAATCACTTTCTGAAAGTCACTAAAATCATTCAATAAAAGTCATCACCATAAAAATTTCTCTCTTTTTCTTCCCTCAGAACACCAAGAGCTGCAGAGATCCCAAAGAGCACCCTGCCTTCTGCTTCCCTGAATTCCTGGAGCATTCCCNATAAACAAGAAGTGAGCAGAGATGCAGGGAGTGGGTTGGGGGATGATATTCTGCCCCAGTGACACATTAATGCAAATCAGGGGGAGGAGAGATGGATTTTCCTTCCTTGCCAGGGCNTTATCTTGCATCCAACCATTCAGCTGGAAGATGGGAGCTGCTCAGCAGCTTGAAAATTGGGATTTTATTGGTCCAGGAGAACAGAAAGTGCAAATATAAATATATATATGTAAACACAGAATTAAAACATTAGCCCTCCTAAGGATGGAGCAGTGCAAAGAGAAGTCACTGCCCATTTCAGACTGAAGAAGAAAAATCACTTTAAAACCACTCCCAGCCCCTTCTGGCAGTATTTCATACCCAGCTGGGGCTCAGGAACAAGCAGGGTGTGTAATAAACTTTCAGAAGTTGCATTCTGAACAAATGAGTTCCTTTTTACTTCACCAGGTGGAATTCAGAAATCCTCAAGGCAACCATTTGCTGTTGAGATTTGAGATGAATATGAAATCAATCATCCCATATTAAAAATTCAATATGTTAATAATAATGATGCAGTTTATTTTGCTTCTGTTTATCTCCCCAGATTAAATTTAATCCATGTTTGCATTCATTGCCTGAACATCTGAACAAAAAAAAAAAAATAAATCTAGAAAATGCTGACCACTGTGATTTGAAAATGTCAAAATAATCTGTTTCCAGTAGGAAGAGAAAAATGTTGATACTTACAAAGCATTAAAACATTACAGAAACACAAGCTAGAAATCATCAAAAAATTCCTTTTCATCCAGCATTTTATACTTTTGTGGGAATTATTTTTAGAACAGCTTAAGGCATCACAAAATTGAAGTGCTGCCTTTAGCTTGGACAACAGAAACTCAGACTGGAAAGCAGAAGCTTCAAAATTACCAAGAATGCTTAAACATAAAACATCTGTAAATACCTTAAACTTTATAAATAAAGGATTATAGGTGACTTTGACAAGGAAAACTTCTTCAAGCATCAGTGAACTGAATTAATGTTTTTTTCTATTTAATCTTATGCACAAAAAAGGACAAAAATAAGGAGAGGTGCTACAGAACAAGAAAATCTATTTCTAACTATATTTTTCTGTTTGAATCACCATCTCAACATGAGAAGCAGTTTAGGCCCATTCATCCAGGTCTGTATCACTTCCACAGAGACAAAAAATTCTCTTAGGATGACCCCAAAGAATGCACAATTCCAAGGGTCAGGATGGATTTTGCTTCATGGAAAGAATGTTTTAGAGCAGAGAAACAGATTTAAAATGTGCTGAGACCTCATATGGTTATTCCAGGAGAGAAAAAAACTTCACTTTTCAAACTCTTGGGTTTGTCAGGGCAAAATAATCTCCATTAAAACAACACAAAAAAAAAAACCCCAACACACAACTTGAGATTTGGTTATCTTGGTCATGGGACAAACTTCTGTGTTTGATTCTCAATTTTTTGCTTGAGCTCTGGACCAGCAATTTGCTCCTGATTTAGAAGAAAAACAAACCCAAAGTGTTCTCTGNTGCACCCTCAGCAAAGTTCACACCTCAGCTTTGTGGCAGAGCTGAAATCCAAACATTCTCAGCACATGCCAGTACCACAGNAGCTTTTCCCAACACCAAACTTGTGCCCACACTGCTTTAAAAAACACCCTGAAAATTGTCATATTTGACCCTTCTCATTCTAAACTGCCAGCAAGAAAAGAGACAGCAAAGGTGAAACTATCACTCCCCACTGTATAATTAAAAAATAATAGATTTGACCATCTGGAAGTGCTGGCTGAAAAAAACTTTGGGTGCTCTTGGGGGTGCCATGTCATAAGCAATAAGCTTATATATAATATAATAGTAATTAATTATAAAGCTTAATTATATATATATATAATTAATTATATAAGCCACATTTTTCAGGAAAATAAAAGTTTTGAAAAACTGTTAGTGTGACAAATTATGCAAAGAGTGATTAAACAGCAAAGTCACCATTTGTACCCCTTAGAGCACAGCCATGGGAAGATGGAAATTTTGGCTTCAAGTCACTATTTACTCCCATTTGGTNTTTGGTTAGACTCTGCCAGGAACTGTAAAAACACTGCCCTTGCAGGCAGAAAAACTACACTTTGCTGGGGGTAAATTAAATAACATCCTGAACTTCACAAATTGTTTCCATTGCAAACCTCAAACCAGTGAAGATGCTCACTGGAATTTTTGGCAAGAAGAGTTGCAGAGTTTTTTCCAGAGACTGACTTCAAGTTCTCCTGTTCCAGTTTTAACAGTGACTTTTTGATATGAATCTAAACAAACATTAGGAATTCAGATCCCCAAGTCATCCTCTTTGGGAAGAGTAGTTTCACTTTTCCAGACCATTTTGACTCCAAGGCTGTGGGGCAGTAGGGCCCTGCTTGGTTTGGGGTTTGTTTCAGAACTGGCACAAGATTCTCCTTAAACAACAAAATAGTTGTAGAAAGAATTCCAGTGGCCCATTTAAATATTCCTGTGGTCTTTACTGCATCCCTCACCTGTATTATGAACAGGTCACAGCATCCTAACCATATAGCTTTTAGAAATAAGATAATAATTCAGATTGCAAAATCAATTTATTCCTGAAAACCGATGAGAGACAAGTTGGCAATATTTATTTGATAAACAGACAGCCCAGGAAGTGTTACTCTCTTGGAATACTCCTGAATTTCCATTTCAGTTGCTGCTGGTCCTTACCTTGAGAGCACAGACCTCCAGAGATCTTCACCACACTGGGATGGTCCAAATTTANTATTCCAGAATTACTATTCCTGAATAGCAGCAATGATCTGAATTTGTTTCAGAATAAAAATGCCTGGTTCACTCTAAGCTCCAAGTTTTCTGAGAGCAGTTATTTTCATTAAAATTCGTTCTTGGCATTAACCAAAATAATGAATTTATTTCATTTCATTTNATTTTTGCATTTCTTTGATCTGGTTTAAAACATTTCCCTGCCATTTCTCCTTCCTGCTTGNTTCTGCCCATTTTCTTGATGAAGGTCTGCAGACACATCAGGCACAAGCATCTCACTGCAGAAACATCAAGCTCTTGGATGCTGTTGGGTGTAGGACAAACATGATGGGTTTTGTCTCTTCTTAAACACTGTAGGTACCAGGCTAGTTCTNCTTCTGTATTTTCCAGTGCTTGGCTGGCCTTTCTCAGAGGGAGAGAATGCTGCCCATCATACTGTAACTGCAGAACTGAAATTGCCCATCACATTGTGACTGCAGGAACTGAACTTTCCCTGCTGCTCTGGAAGGAAAGGGTGCAGNTGCTGCAGCAGAAAGGTGTCCCTGCTGCTCTGAACTCCTGTCAGGGTGACAGGGCAGCTCCTGCAGTGACTCAGGATGAGCTGACAGATTTCCAGGTGTCACCTGGGCCGTGTCCCTGCCTGCAGAGTGACCCCGGGGCTGACCTCGGGGGCACCCAGGAGCTGCAATCAGCTATTTAAAGCTCATTACAATATCAATGGCAAGCTCAAAGGAGCTCCAAGCCCACTTAATCCGCAGTGCTGCAAACACACCTTCCCAACCCAGCTCCATCCTACCTAAGCCAAGCTGGCTGGTTTTTCCCTCTCCTCTGAGGAATCCTTGCAGTTATTGCTCAGTTAACTCGAAAACTGTTCAGCTGCTCAACAGCACAGCACCTCTTCATTTCCCCCTCTTTAATGGTCCCTTCTCTCCCCACATCAGAGGAATTCCCAATAAACACTGCTGTAATCTGTTTACTACACCCTGTTTATCCAGTTTAGGCTGTACTAAGCATCCCCAGCAGCTTAGACCTTCTTTATGCAGTAAGGCCCTGCACACACACCCAGAGCTGCTCCTCCTCAACCTGCATCCCTCTGCAGCTCCACTTTAAGGAACTGATTTAAAAATTCCTGTGTGCAGGGACTCACCTTCCAGATATTCAGTGCTGAGAAAGTTCTTGCAGGAAGAAATATAAAACATGGATTTTATATCTATTTCTGTAACTTAAGCATAGCATTGATCTCTGATCCTCCTCTAAAAGGACCTTGCTAATATGAAGATGAAGGCACAATAACAGATCTTGTCTCTGGCTGGAAAAGCCATTCAGGCTCTGCTGTTTCTTATCCAGGGAAATTGTTACAGTTAGAAGCTAAAAGAAGTAAAGCACCTATTTAAACCTGGCATTATACATCCATAGGTACCACAGTACAAAGTTATACCATGGCTGCTGCTCCTCCACCAGGAAATCCTCACCTGAGCAATCTTGAGAAATCATTTAAGAAGAGAAACAGATCTGAAGGCTGAAACCTGTACCAACCCTCACAAATNACAGCAGTCTTTGCAGAAACATCCCATCAATGAGCCTGCAAAGGCAGCAGAGGGTGTTCAGGAGGGAAAGGTCAGTAATTCCAAATCCAATCACACTGATCTGGCAAACAATTCTGTTGCTGAATGCTTTAAAAATANTGGGCTCAGAACAGCTGCAATCCAACAGCTTTGGATGGGCACACAGGTCACAGCTTTATTTTTTACCACTATCTCTCCTGCTGCCACTCTGACCTTTGTTTGCAATCAGAAAAGGACAGAATTTAAATCAGAAAAGGACAGAATTTAAACCCAGCCCACAAAATCCGATCTCTTTAGCCCCCTCTTCCACATAAAATCTGCATGGAGTTCATTGTGTATTTTTAGTCTCTTTAATAAAATATCAGACAACAGATCCTAGAAGTTTTTAAATGTTAATATTAATTCCATTACCACCAGGCAATCTGGGCTGAAATTTGAAAGCAGCAATGTCTGACTTGAGGGAGAAGCTTAGAAAAGAAGCTGGGAAGGGAATTTAGAGAGCTGGACAGAAAAATAATACATCACATTGTCAGGAGTTAGCTGAGACCTTGCAAGCACACACTGCAAAATGGAGAAAGGGCACAAATGGAAGAACATTCCCAAGGAAATCAATAGGCAGGAGCAGCACATCCATTCCCCCCTGGGCTGACTTTAGCTCAGAACAAGACATCAGGAAGAGCCTGTTTCCCCAGCCAGGCTTCTCACACAGAGCTGGGACGTTTCCAAAGGCTCCTTCCCCCTCAGCTGCTCAAACCTGACTGGCAGGACCACAAAGATTTGGGAAACCTCAGGAACTGACAAATGGGAATGGGTTTTGTTCTTAGGACAAGCTCTCTAAAGAGAAAAGTCTGGCAAAGCCTGAAGCAAGGTGGGATAATTGAAGTCTGCACCAGAGCTGCTGTAAGAGGAACCAAGGGATGAGACAGCAAGGTGGAGAGGGAGCAGCAGTGCTGATCTCACAGGAATCCCTTTATTCCATGGGTTGGGGNTGGAATTTAGGCTCCTCACACCCACCCACCCTGTGCACTCCTTGTGCTGCTGTCCATTTCTGCTGTGAAGGAGCTGATGAGCAGCTCTCTGTCACTTCTGCCCAGGATCACTGCTCAGAAGGGGCTGCAGGAGCTGAGCTGACAGGGTTTGCCCCTCCTGGTGTCCTTTTTCCCTGGAATTGCTGCATGGGGGACACACTGCTGCAGAGGGCAGGGATGTGCTGGCACAAGGATGGGGCATTTTCCTGCTGAGCAGGGCTGCAGCTCCCATTTACAGTCAGGGGAGATGCTCCAAGCACAGAAAATCAGTTCCAGCCCCCTGCCCTTCCCCTGACCTCACAGTGAGCACAGCTGGGCCAAGGGCAGCCACCTCATGGCAAGTTCTTCCNCCAGCAGTTTTGTGAGTTCCTCCCACAGTCAGCAGCCCTTAAAGGCCTGTTTTCAGTGCTGTAGCTCCACCTATTCAGCAGAAGTGTTTTGAGAAGCAAATACCCCACAGCAGAAAGTGTGTGAGGNGTACTACAGCTCTGTACCAATGCAGATGGACCTGCAGATCATTTACCCCTCAGAACAATTCCCCCAAAGTGTCACTGTTAACAAGCCCAATTACCAACCTTATTACTCTTTAGGATTTTCTTTCCCACTTGCAGACAGGATATTTTCCACCATGTGACTTCAAACANAGAGTTTATCCCTACAGGACTGTTCTTCCAGTTGCATCAATAGTAAAGTTATAATTTATCACTCAAATCCAAGAAAAACATTTCAAACCTTTAGGTCAGGCAGAGGAGAAGAGGACTACACCCCCCTCACAGTTTATTGCTGGTGTATTTGCTATTTTAGACAGAGAAAACTGAGNGCATTTTTCTGTACTAGTTCAGCAGTGAACTCTCCACAGGTGCACAGAAAAGGATAAAATACTCCTGTGACTACACTGAGACTTAAATCAAACATTTCACAATGGCAGCTGCACCCTGATTTCAGAGCTCAACTTCCACTGAGTGAGAGACTGCTACAGGCAAAACCCTTAAAAGGCAATTATTGGCAGAAAACATCATATAAGGACTGCATGGAATATTAAGNAAGGCTCTCTAAACACAAAACCTTTTGATTTTCCATGCTGCTGTTTTACAAGCTCACTCTTGACTTGCTGTANGCACAGTCTGAGCAGAACTGCACCATGCTCAGGAACAGCAGCTCTTTAGCTCCTTCTGTCACTTATTCAAACCAAGTCCATTCACTGAAGTGACTCCCAGTCAGATCTCCCCTGTGTATCAACAAACACACAGAGTACATTCAGTACAAAACAGGAGGTACAGGCNAATGCTGCAGTCAGTTATCTCTCTGAATGCTCAAGGTTAATGAAATCAAGCAGACATTTACAGAAATCATATCATTCAGGGGCTTTAGGAACTTATTACTCACAGTTGTAATCCACTTTCCTAATCCAGTGATTGGTATNGAGCAATAAAACATTCTGGTCATCTGCTGCAAAAATGTTTCATAAGTGATTATTTTATTCTCTGATACCATAATAACTGAAGTAATGCACAGTCAAATTAAATTATTTGGGGCCTAGCATAACTAGCATCATTTGGGATGTTTTAACCAGTGAGCTCTGATATCCATGGTATGAGGATGGAGCTGAAAGCACTGTGCACTCCTGCATTTAGCACTGCCAAGCACAGACTGACTGTNAGAATTCCAGGGGGTTTCCTGCCACACACTGCTGACATTTCAGCCTAGAAGATGCTGGGGTTTTATTATTGATACAAGGGCAAAATTAGAGGTGATGTTCACAAAGNAAATTTCCTTCTCCATCCCTTGATCTGAATCCTTTTCCTTGCAGTCCAACCTGCTCTCCCCAGGACAGGAGGATTTTCTGACACTTCCCCTGACAAATCCCAAATTCATTTTGTGTTAAACCAAGTTCATGGAGGGGAGGGAACTCACAAGTGTTCAGGTCTGACAACTGTCCTGAGTGTTTGAATCCCTCTCAGGGTCTGATGAGAAGGANCACAAGTCATTACATACTGATGGAGAATTATCTCAAGGTTCTTCCAAGCAATTTCAGAATTGCTTTCCTTGTGAAACTGCTTGTGTANCCACATGTTCATGTGCAATAACAGCTCTGTCAAAGCAGCACACTGAGAATAAACCACAGATAAAAACACAAAAGAAACAGAACTACTATTGAAATGTTCTGAATGCTTCTCTCATGAGTTCAAAGACAGTGATGGGGTTGGTAACAGGCAAAAACTGGATGTAACTTCAGCAAGTTNATTTAAGCCAAACAGCTCCTTTAGCTTTGGTTTCAGTGGACAAGACTCTGCTTGGCTGCAATTTGGAGCCAATTTGTTTAGATTTTCCAGACNGGTTTACCCATCCCTAATGAATGATACATTTGCCTGATTAGCTTTTAACCCTTCACTGAGAATAAACCTGGTATGAGGCAATGAAAAATCTACAATATCAGAACCCCCAACCAAACCCTCTGCATCACCTGCTCCATGGTATTCAGNAGCACCAACTGTTTTCAGCTCATGCTCAAAAGGAATAAATAAAATTTAAAGGAANAAAATCACTGCTCATCAAGACTAAGCAAAGGAAGAAAATTGCTGAGCAGCAGCTGTCACCAAGTAGGACCTGAGAGAAGAAACCACCAAGACCTTTTAAAGTCTCCTTCTTAAAGAAAATCCTTCTTTTCCCTCAAAGCTGTTTTAAACTCCAAATAACTGCATGACAATTTATCACTGTATTTTCATCTACAAGTCCTTCCCTGGGGAGTCTGCCAAAGGTTTGCATCACAAAAACCTTTTTAAGCTGCCTCAGAGCCCCTCCTGCCCAATGGAGACACAAAACTGCTGCAGCTGTGGACACAACANCTGGCCCTGAACTTCTCCTCCCAGCCCAAAACAAGCAGCACTGAAGCCAATTTGGGGCAAATTCTGCTGTTTACAGCNTCATTCCTGTCTATAAAAACCCTGGTGGATTTACACCACTTTGATAAAGAAGCTTTTGTTTGTTACTTAATTCTATTTCAGCTGCTCAATGTTTAAATCAACTTCCAATAAAACACTCAGACCCCAAGGCTGGTCAGGTAGTTCAGAAAGCATCCCTTTAAAAACCCCAAAGATTTTATACATATTTATAATTATAAATACACAGACAGTCAAGAAATGTTTTGGGGATGTTAAGAGTGCAAAATTCAGTGCTCAAAGTTGGCCAAGCACANTTATTCAATATTCTCTTGTAAATTATATGTGCTCAAACCATGATAAGGTATTGTCTGTACTTGTCCATGCATCTCATTTTCAAAGATATCTGCTCACATAAATATATAGTTCTTAAAAAAAAATAAAATTAGCTTTATAAATTTCCCAGTTCTGTCTCCAACATACATTCTGGGTTTTCCCTTTTCTCTGTCCATACAAAACTTGGATTAGCTTGGATTTTGACAACTGCCCCATATTTTAAAATTCAATTTCTAGTTAAATGTTCACAAGCACGAGAAAGAGACTTCTTGGAAAGGAAAATAAAGAGAAAAGTAAAACATGAGATGAAAAATGTGACACTGGAAGAATGTGCATTAGCACTTTGCTTGAGCTCCTAANAACTGAGTTAACTGAAGCAGAACATAAATAAAATCAAGGTCAAAGAACAGAAAAAAGATTCATCTGGTACCTCTGTAATAAACTATATTCTCAAAGGCTCTAGTCTGAATTTGCATGAAATTAAATGTCTCATCTGGAGAATGGTCCAATAGTCCATTATTATTTGTCTAGTTGGTTTTTCACAGGTTTTTCCACAGCTGAAATACATGTGCTAGTGATATTCCTTCATCCAGAAAATATTGTTCAGAAAAAATAACTTTAAAAAGGTATCTGATAGCCAGCTCATGTATGTTTTAAAATTAATTAGATTTTTTTTTTTGTCTTTACTGGAAATATATTATGTATATCCAAACATCCAGAACAGGGTAAAAGCCAAGAGCAAACACATGAAAAGGCTTGGATGGGTTTCAAGCTCTGTGNGGAGCTTTGGAGGATCTTCACATGCAGAGAAGTGACACCTCTAAGAGCACATCCAAATTATTTCCACTTTAAAGTTCCACTTTACCAAAAAAATAAAGTTTCAATCAACTGCTTTAAGGGAAAAGTGAGTCCTTCAGCAGGAGAAACAAAGTGTTCAACAGGACAGAAACTCCTAAAATTCCCAGTGCATCTCAGGATGGAGGCTCCAGTGGTTTCCTGGGCACAAACACTTCATTCCCTCTCTCAGTGCCCAAAATCTGTTTGGTCTGTGTTTGATCCCATCTCTGCTGGGTTCTTCAGCCCCTTCCTAATTCCTGATTCACAGGCAGGATTTATTTAATATACATTTAATATACATTTAATATACATTTAATATACATTTAATTATTTAAATACTTATTTAACATACAGACTGCATGTGTCAAACACACAAACTTCTCAAAACCAGCAGAGTGGGGCTGGTAACAATATTCAAACAGGCCCAGCCACTCAAACCCAGGTCACAAACCTTTAATCATNACATGGAAAAGCTGCACTGAAAGGCAGAGGAGTCCATGAACAGTGAAAGACATGACAGGAGCTTTTTAGGAAGCAGATGAAATGAACTCCAGCTGTGCTGGTTCTCTTTAATTTAGAGATAAACCTAAAATACAGAGTTATTTCCCCCTCTCTCCATCATCCACTTCCTTTAACATGGAAATTTTTTTATGGATAACCTGNAAATCTGTCACTCAGAATTATTTTGGCTACTTCTGTCAAGATCATCTATGTCCTCATCTAGTGTAGCTGCACTACAAAGATAATTGAGATTAAATTTTAAAAATGTAGGTTAAAACTCTGGAAAACAGATATGATTGAAAAAACATGGCACAACAAACAGTTAGTAAATGACACATGAAAATAAAAGGGTGAAATCCTTTAGACAGACCTAATTAAAAATTCATATAAAAANAGGCAATTCTAATAAATTCAGGTTTCTTTAACCTCTGATTAATTTACTGGTCATGACCCTAATTACCATGTGGGACCCTGCCAAGTGCTGTCAATGGTATCTATTCCTTTGTAGCACATATTAAGCCATTCTACAGCATCATACCAGGCCACTTCCCCTTGATTAGAAACATTTGCTCAAATCAGGTGATTTTGGGTTGCAAGTACATTACCTTGTGTCAGGGAATGATTCATGCACACAGATTTTTAATAAAATAATTGACATTTTGTGCACAGGATAGTGTTTAATGCTCTAGACCAAGATGTCAGTCTGAATCCTGGGCAGCACCACACTTTCCATGCCTTAATTATTCAAATATCAAATCCTTGTCATGCTGTAAAAAACAGCTGTTTCAGAAGAATAATTTTTAAATTATAAATATATTGATTATGTTAAATNACTAAACCATTTATGGTCAGATTATATTTTGTCTATTAAAAAAATGGGAATTTATCAGCCTTTTTTATTTGTAAGCAACATTTAGAAGGTCTGAATATGGAAAAATCTGTTCTTGCAGCTATCAGGCAGTTGATGGACAGGATCTAATCATGTCCAGAACAACAGGTATGATGATAAAAACAGGAATGCATCCAGGAGTTTGGTGGCAAAGGAACAATTACAGTCCACAGGAGAAGAGTCAAAATATTGTTTTGACAATTGATATTAGGTTATGCTCCCACATTTCTCTCTCTGCAGGTAGAGGCACTACCAAAGATACCAAACTTANTATGCCAGATTTTTGCTTTGCAAGAATTGTCAAAATCTAGCAAGGGCTATTTGCAGAAAATCCTTTCCATTTAATGTTCTTTACACATTTCCTAATGCAGCTGTCCCCTCCCACTGGCCCTGAGGGGCACATGCCTGCCACCAGCACAGAATTTGGGGACAAGATTATTTGNGATATTTCCAAGATGCAGGACTGTGGGGAACAAGCCAGGAAAAAGACATCAATGTTTTATGAGCCTGTAGCTTTGCCTTTGAAAGAGAAACAAAGAGAGGAACAGCTGCTCAAGAAAACAAGGGGTGAGACTTGAAGGTGATAGGTGAATGCCAAGGAACTCTGAAGGCAATGAAAAGTAGAAAATCTGCATGTTTGCCTCATGAAAGAAGGCTCCTGCCAATGATAAGTTGTGTGATCATGTGTAGGGATAGA
>OAMK01000743.1:281399-313169 GCA_900205225.1 Saxicola maurus maurus | reverse complement strand
GAATAGAATAGAATAGAATAGAATAGAATAGAATAGAATAGAATAGAATAGAATAGAATAGAATAGAATAGAATAGAATAGAATAGAATAGAGTGGCACTTGCTTGATTCATATTGAACTGTGTCCAGCTCTTTATCTTCTCAATCAGGGGATGTCAAACCCAGCTCTGCCACCAAAAACCCCTCTGGGCACTGCCTCCTGCCCCTGCACCTTCCCCAAATTCTCCTGAATCTACAGTGCTCCCAAAGCTCTGCTCCATTATTGCTGCACACAGTAAATGCTCCCTTCAACCACTGGGAAAAGCAATGTTCATCTATTCCCAGAAAAATCTAAGTGTGGTAGGAAAAGCAGAATTGTTACCCAAACTATCCATTTTAGTGATTTTATTATGAAAATAAATCTTACCTGTAAGATTTTTTTCCAACCATTANATAAAAACTTCATAAATAAATGGGTCAATATTAAAGCCAGGAAAAAAAGATGCAGATTTATTTCACTTCTCTTGTTTTGCCCTATCTTCAAAATATTAGACAAAAACCAAGTTCTTGGTAATTTTGCATGTTGTTTACTTAGAAATTAAGTATTTTTGAAAAGCACTGCTGACCATTTTCAGCCCCTGAAGTCATTGGACAGGTCAGTTCTGCAAACTGCACACAGTGGTTTAATGAACATGCAGAAAGAACTGCATTGAAGCCTATTTCTGGAAAAATGGCTTTTGATTGTGGTTTTTAGACTGAACACAGGGTGGACTGAAATTATATTTCAGCTTTGTGAACATCATATGAACCATTTAACAAGAATTCTTCAACCTTATTACCACCTTTTTTTTTTTTAAAAAAGACTCTTCCTGTTTAATAAGATGATTGATAAAGTGCATTTCCAATGGCACAGTGACATATTTGAATTATTTCTGCAGTAAAACAGCCCTTCCATCCATGAGCAGGAATTTGCTCACAATCCAGACCAGCTGGGCAATGCNTGCAGCACCACAGTTTCTGCACCAATTATCCCTGGGGAAATATATAGATTTCTAATCATCTATTGCTTCCTCTTGAACAATGCATAAGGGATTTATGAAAAGGGTTTTTTCAGGCACACCATCAGTCAGAGAGCTTTAGAGACAAATATTAGGTTCTGCAAAAGCATTTTTACACTACTTGGACACTCACAAATGCAATCACTGCCTCCTGCCANCTCTCAGATTATTATGTAATATACCCAAGCTTTTACATTTATTCAGCATACACAACTGTGGTTCAATTTGGCACATTTTTTGGTTTTTAAATATGAATAAGAATGCTTCAAAGAATAAAATGGAGTTGGGAAATATTTATACAAGAAGCTGAGTGTGGATTAAAATTGCTTGGCTTCAAAAGTAAAATTAGATGATGTTTAATTTAGTTTATTTATGAAGTTGTATTTGTTCAACTTAAATACGTAATCTCCTCTGAGAGAGTTCAGCTTTGCAAAATGATAATCTGCTCCTGTATTTCTATTAGTTGTGATTTATTCTGATTCATTCCTTTGTTCAAAAATGCTAATGAAAGCAGATGATGCTGAAGAAGATCCACAACAACAACCAATACATCCATCAGTCTGGAAACCAGGGAGAGGCTGCTCCACACAGCCAGGCAAGAAATGCCAGANCAAAGATTTCTTCATCCTCCAAACTCATCTCCAGAGTCCTGCAGAGACACACTGCAAATTCCCTCCCTCCTCTGGCCATGCACAGAAGAGAGAGGAATGCTAAAAATCAACTTTGCTGGGCTGTGGTGGGGAGGAGAACCAAAGTGGGATGATTTTTTCCAGGGAGGAAAAGCTGCCCAAAGCTCTGGGGACATGGGGAACTCCCANAGAAACCCCCTGGGGCTGCCAGGGTCAACACCTGCTTGCAGACANAATAATTTGCCACTGATAACAGAGATCCTTGGAAATACCTTAATTATGAAGAGATTTTTTTCTATCCTCCACATGGATTAAAAACCTCCAAACTGCTGCCACTGGTCTGCATCCTTTTTTCCTTGCAAGTCCATTTCTTATGGGCACACATTATGGAATATCCCACCTTCTGCCTTCCCCATGGAAGCTGATGGATCTTCAGCTGAAGTCATGTGAAATATGGTTTGAGGGGATAAAAAATAAATAATAATAACAACAGGTTTGAGGGGATTCCCTGTTCCTATACTCATATTTGCTCTGCTCTCCCCACAAAGAGGTGAAAACAAGTAGGATCTACTCCTTCTTCCTTCCTAAAAACAGCTCCATGGAGCCCTTATGGCCACCAGCACAGGTGTTTGGTGCTCTGTGATTTAGTGGAGGTTCATCCCTGGTCTGCTCAATCCTTTGCAGGAATGAGCTCCACATCTCCCAAGAGGAGATTTTTACCTCAAGTAATCCCAAGCATTCCTGTATTTGTTCTCTCACTGCTGTGGTGGAGCTTGGGTGCTGTAAAAAAGCAGAGTCATGGGAGAGAAAGGCAAATCCATGCAAAATTTTGAATTAAGGCCTGGAGCTTGGAGGCTCTGTGCTCACTGCAGAGCAAACACAAAAGGCAGACCAAGATGGAAATGTGCTGCTGCTCCTGAGGGTAACTCCTGAATAGAAATATCTGGCAGCTGGCAGGAAAGTTTCTGGGGAGGCAGCTGTGAGGTCAGACAAGAATTGCTGAGGAAGGGAGTGGGTCTGTGTGTGGGCACAGCACTAAATTGGTATTGTTTGCAAGTGAACCACTGTGAGATTAGCTGTGATGGAGTCAGACTCCACAGCAAGCAGGGAGGGCTCCAGGGGAGCTGCACACGTGTGTGCATGCACACAGACACTCATTTCCTTCTGCTCCTGCCAGGTTTATCCCTGCACTGCCCAGGGTCAGTGTCAGCCCTGCCAGCCCTGCCAGCCCACNCTGATCTGCTGCCTCTGCCCCAGCCCGGGTCAAGCTCTGCCCAAAGGCAGCAGGGTGAGCTCACAGCATGGGATAAACCAGCACAGAGGCTTTCCAGAGGATCCCAGGCCCTAATCCTCTTTATTCCCAGTGCCCACAACAGCCCTCAGCTCACCAGCACTGTCTCCCACTATAAAGTGCCTTCTTTAAAAGATGCTTGGATGCTTCTAGATACTTGAACATTTGTTCTTTCCCAGCATTCTAACTCAGGTTTACTTTAAATATTGCAATTATTCTTCTCCCAGGGTTTGGCAATTAAAGCTCAGAAAGCACTGCTACTTACCTGATTGATACTAAAAACTTTAGCATGTCCTGTATCTGCAGCTTTCATCTGCTCCAGAGAAGCTAAAGGAGGGGAACTAGATTGCCTTAGAAGGAAGCTGGATCAACTAAGAAATTGTGGGAATAAGTGGGAAAAAAATCCCCAGAAATACTTCCCTAGCAATATTTTTCAAGATCCCCTCCTAACCCAAAAGCAGATATGTAAATGAGGCTTGTATGTTAAGACCTCAATTTTAATTCTTAAAAAGGTCCAAGAAAAAAATCACTTTAGATGTCTTTCCTTTTCCCTTTCATTCCTTTCCATCCTCAGTTGTGGTACCAGAACCATGTTTTCANATTAAAACTTCCAAGTGTATTTCTAAACTAGGAAAAGGAGGACAAGGGCAGGGAAGAGGACACCTAATTTATTATCTTTTCACATTAGAGTTACAGGGAGCCTTAATGATATACCAAGCTATAAACCCTGTAGCTGGTACTGTATTAATCATCTGTCTACATGAGAACTCAGATAAATATATAATCCTATTTCTGCATTGCAGATTTTATATGTGCCTTCCTCAGNTTGCTGCTTCTTTCTTTCATTATTTTGTAAACATTGCTGGAGGGAAGGATCCATCCCAAGGTAGGGAATGGCATCCTAACTGTGCTGAACAGCCACATTAAGATTTAGAAGAAGATAAAGCAAGAGGCAGCAATTCAAGCTTTGCAGCAGAGAGTCCCTTTTTTTGGTTTTGTTGTTTTTTTTTGAACACTCTGAGCACAGTTTGTCTCTCTCACCACATTCTCCCTTCTCCAAGGTCAAGTCTGTTGCCAGCCACAGGCAGCAGCTGGCCCACCCAGGCTTCCCCCAGCTTGCACATCCAAAACCCTTCATTTTAGACAGCCTCCAGTGGTCCCTGTCCACATCACCTCTTGTCATGTCACATATTCCTGGAAAAATGCATATTCCTCTCTTTTGTCCTCCCACTTCAGCCCAAGCATGTAAATAAATCCAACCCCTCCACATTCTGTACCTGTCTCTAATATCCAGGCAGCACACAGGACAGACAGAGATACCCAGTCCTATTGTAGGTGAACCAAAGCAAGATTTAAAATCAAATAAAACAAAGATTCTGCAGACATGGTGAGTTTTGTGGTGCAAACTCACCGACACAGTGCCCTGGGGATAACAGCTCCCCACAAACAGCAAAAAACATCACCTCAAAACCCCTCTGGCCTGAAGGGGAGTTCCTGGTGCTGCAGTGGAAATACCAGAGCATCCTTCACATCCTTCCAGGTCAGCCCAAGACACACTCAGCCCTTCCCCTCCATGCCAGCTCTGNCCTGCCTGATGCAGTGTGGGGGTGAGAGAGGCACCAAAGAGACAGGAAAATTCCCTGCAGAGCCAGGAGCCTGTCCCCAAGAAAGCTGAGAGGTGTCTTGCATCTCATCCCTCCTGCAATGCTCCTGCTCCAACAGTTTGTTTCCCTGGCATTTTCAGCCATCTTATTCAGCACTACCATTTTATCCTGCAGCTCNCTGCATAACAATCACCACGACAGCATGACACAGACAACCAGTCCCACCATAATGCAAATGTCCTCCATGGTACTGCAACAATTTGCATTGCATCTCAGGAGCCATCTGCAATTCTTCTTGGAATTTCCCAGCTTAGCTCAACTACTCACAAATAGGTATTGCTTCAAGCACTGGGGGAGGGAGGGTGACAATCTGGTGTCATTGTGACAAACACACAGAATCATCATTTCATTGTAATTGCATTTCATGGTCCCTCAGCACCAAGCATCATTTGGAGGCATTTTTAGAACAGCATGTGAAGGGTTCACTGCAATGCAAGCAGAGGGAAGGGACATGGTGAGGCTGCAGTGCAAATTGAACAGCTGTCCCCAGCCAGGACAACAGCTTCTNCTCCAGCTGACTCACAGGGACACAGATCACTGCTGCCTGCTGGCAGCTGGGNCTGCACATTTCCCAAGGAGACTGGAGCAGCTCACTGGGAACGCTGCTCCCCTCCAATCACTGTGTGACACAAGGTGTGCCACTGTGAAAGACAAGCCAGAGCAGTGCCAGAGCACTCTGCTGTGCTTCATCAGCACCCAGGGGTGNCAAGGTGAGTGGGAGGCTGAGCACAGAACAATGGATTCATCCAGCCCCAAGATGAACTGCCAAAGAGCCACCACCCCTCTGAGGAGTGTCACTCTCCCCTGAAAGCCCCAGAAAGCTGCTGAGCAAAGAGGGTGGAAGGCTGAGACAGCCAAGGGAGTGGGGATGGATCCCCCCATTCCAGTCACAGGTGACAGATGGCTTCAGTGCAGGTGCAGCAGATCCCAGGGGGTGTGTGAGGCTGTAGAGATGTCCCTGACTGTTCCACTCCTCCTTGAACCTGCTCCTTGCTGGCTCCAGCCCCACTGGGTTGGCTGCAGGCTTTGAGAATACCTGGACTAAGAAGAGTGGAGCATGGAATTAGTGCAGAGGGATGAGACAGCATCACCAAAGGGACTGGTCATGGCAGGGTTCTGGGATTTGGAAAACTGAGCTCCAGAAGGAAGACAAGGCTGAACAAAGAAGTGGTCTCTGAGAAAAGGGTATCCAGAATAAAAAATGTGGAGACTGGACAGAAGACCAAGGAAAGTTTGGAAAGACAAGTAAGGGGAGATCTGGAATCCTGAGATGCATGGAGACAAAAGCCAGGGGCATGCCTAGGACAGCCAGTGTGTGAGACCAAGCAGGGTAAAAACCCANAACTTGTTGGACCTCAAATAAACTCCATCACCCAATCCCAGTGTGGGCTGTCATTCCCTGCCCCACCTGTGACAGCTGGTGGGAACTGTCACACGAGACTTCAGCTGGAGGAATCCCAAACCCCATTTAAAATGCTGCATCTCACCCTAAACTGCAGCCCAAAGTCTGCATGGATTTAGACTGTGGAACACAATCCCAACCAAAGCANAGGAGATAACTTATCAGACTAAGACAGCTCTTGTCTGAGTAAAAATCTCCCCAGATGGAGTGTGTATATGAGGAGTGTCATTCTCTCCAAATGCCCAATTTCCAGAGGTCAGGAGCTGGGAAGGTCAGTGAACTGGACAGGCAAGGACTACAGAAATAGCTCTTTGCCCAACATCTCACAGATAAGCATCTTCCCTATCCTGTTTCCTCATTCTGTGAGACAGATTTTTCAGCAAGATCCAAATCAGATTGGACTAAATCTCATTTTATTTTTAATTCNTTTCATACGGTTTTATTTTTAACTCCCTTTAATTGAAATGAAATTATCAATTGAAATTACTTCATCAGCTGTGAGTCTTCATTCTTTAATATATAAAATAAGCNCTTAGTAAATCTGAATCACTGATTTTCCCGTTTCATCCTCAGACCCTGGGATGCTGATGCAATGCATTGGGCATTCAACACTGCAAATCCCACACTCCCAACCATAAACATATTCAGGATATTGACCAANTTTTGGCATCTTTTAATAACACAGCACTTCAATTCTGGGCTAAATCTTGAAGCTGCAGTTCCAGCTCTAATCCTCTCCTTCCAAGGGATTTCTTTCTATGCAGTAGCCAAGTGTTTTATTAATGGCCTGGATGAAGGAATGGAGCACCCTGAGCAAGGGCAAGGACTGGTTTGCAATCAGATGGAAGAGCTGCCTCTCCGAGGGAGCCAAGAGGAATCCCAGGATGGCCCACAGAGGGAAAGGCAAGCTGTGCCCCTGAGGCAGGACAGGCTGGGGGCCAGCTGGCTGGGAGGCAGCTCTGCAGACACAGCCCTGGGCTCCTGCTGGACCCAAAGCTGAGCAGGAGCCAGCAGTGTGTCCTCACAGCACTGGGCTGCCTCCCTGCCCGTGCTGGGACATCCCAGGACAAAGGGGACCCGAGCCTCCTGCAGAGAGGAGGGCATGCAGAGGTGAGGAGGGGACTGGAGCACCTGGCACACAGGTGGGAGGTTCAGAAAAGTGGGACTGCTCAGCCCAGGGAGCNGAAGGCTCAGGGGGACTTTATCCATAAACAGCTGATGGGAGAAGGGAGGAAGATGGAACCACTTCTCAATGGTGTCTGGTGAAAGGCAAGGAGAGCAAAGGTAGAAAATTCCATTTAAAGGTCAAAAGCCCTGGCCCAGGTGCCACAGAGATGCTGTGAACTCTCCATCCTTTGGGANACTGAAAACCTGACTGGACACTGCCCTGCTGTTGGTGACTCCACTTGGGGCAGGAGGGGCTGGGCTGGACCATCTCCAGAGGCACTTGCCAACCTCAACTGCTCTGTGCCTCTGAAATCAGCTGCTTTCTCCAGCCATTTCACCTTCACCACNTGGGCCAAGGAGAATAAAGGTTAAAAATGCACAAACCCTTCCACAGAAATCCCAGTTTTNCTGCTGGTCCTCTTGTGGCTTTTCCCATTAACTGTTTCTAGGGNTCTCTGAGAGCCTGGTGCACAACCCTCAGATGCTTTAACTGTGCCATGAATATTCTAAAAACAAGGGAAAACATGTTAACAGCAGCTTGTTCATACAGGGTGGTAGAAGGGAAGTATTTTGTAACTTGGTTACCATTTCCCAACTCTGCCAACTCTGGTACCTAAGCAGGAATTCCACATCCCTCCCCAAGCTCCATAATTCCCTCATCTGCAGCGTTCAGAGGGAACATGCCCTGCCTTTTACAGAGCTGACAGCTCCTGAATTTATTAAAATATGCCTCGTTCCCAACCCTTCTCTTATTCTTTTCCTTCAACTGCAAATCTCCAGGTTTAACGCAAAAACCAAGGTTATTTATCAAAAACACAACAGTAAAACCAAACACGGTAAAACTTGAGCTGAAAACCCTACAGCTCTTAAAATTGTTCTACATGCTGACATTTCCTACAAAACTTTAAAATGAAGATGACAATGAAATGCTGCTGAGCCTCTNGGGTGAATTAAAGCCTGGGTGTTTACATAACCTCCAGAACGCCCTTTATTTATCTCTGCCGGCACATCAGAGCCCATCCAGCACGGGGAGCACAGCCCACCTAGACCAGAGGCTGCTCTCTTACGCAACTGCCCCACTAAGGATGGGTTACCTTGGACCGGGCAGGGCTGGAGCATCCCTGCTGGGCACGGTCCAGGGGCTGCGGGGGCTCCGCACGGAGCCAGAGAGAGCTGAGCCTGCCCCAGCCCCTCTCAGCACCTAACTCCAACAAAAACACCTCGGGGATCCACAGCCGGCTGGAGGCTTTTAGCCCCTTTTGTCAAATTAATNGGAAATGCGTGATTTTAATCGTAGGGGAGGGGGGAGGTTGGCGTTTGATCAGATAATGGATAATCTGGGCGTAATTAATCGGAGCAGCACTTGCTAAATTCCAGGGAATTCCATCCTTCATCGTGTCTCCTTGAAAACAGGATGGAAAAGGCGACAAGCAGCTTCTTCTCGGCAAGGTTTCCCAAACCACTTTCTTCCCTCCGGAGCAGGATTTTAGGTGCAAGCTGTAAAAGTGTTTCCATCCCTTAAAGGAGGTGGGGTCCACTTGGAGAACCCCCACTGCTGGAGTCCTGCTGCAGTGCCACGGGCTCTCAGCGAGTGGGAGAGGGACTTACAAGGTCAAGACTTCTACATTTATTCCAAAATGTAGCAAGGAATTACTACGTGCACAACTGGCATTTGACAATGTGGTGAACTGCAAGATGAAAATGGGAAATAAAATTAAAAAAAAAAAAAGCAAAACCACTTTTAACATTTTCATCTGTTAGCAGGATGTATGCTCACAGTTGCTGTATTCAGACAGGAAGATATATTATATATTTAGTAGGATGCAAAAAATGTTGCATCCCTAATCCAACAGCACTGGGAAAGATAAGCTGTACATTTTAAATGAAAGGGGGAAAGAAAATCTTTCCAAGCTGTTTCCTAGAGACATGGTATGAAATTTAAAAAGGGGAAAAAAGCACTCACAAAAGTGACTTCATGGCAGCTCTTAGAAGAACAGTATGATNCCTAGTTCATCATTTACCATGTCTTCTGCAACCTGGAATCCTGCTGGGAAGCATGAAACTCTTCCAAGCTGTTCCAATATACATGCATGTAACCTTTTTATATATGCAGAAAGCATGAGGAGTATCATGCAGTTTTGATTTGCAGCAGAGAAGAAAATTGACCTTTTCCATGAGAATGAATGTATATTTAGCATTGATGCAGGCCAAAATCAATTCTCTAGAGAAATGAAGACACATACACAAAAAGGATGAAAAAGGGGCACACAGAGAAAAAAAATAAATAAATAAAAGGGGAAAACCTTCATGCTGCATTGCCCCACACAACTTATCCACAAGCCTTATTTTATTGCCTTATCTGCAAACTTACTCATTTTACCAGCACTACAAGGAAAATGTGAAGCATCTCTTCACAGGTAGCAATTTGGATTAAAATTGAGAGAGGAGCATGAGCAAAGTAAAAGCTGTCTGTGATCAAAGACCTGCTGGATACCTGAGTCAAACAGTTATTCCAGAGCAAGGTACAAGAGCCAGTCATGCATATGGATGACCTCTCACAAATTAAATGCTAATCAGGAATGCATCTCAGCAGTAAAAAAAAAAAAAACATGTGGACTATGAAGTCGCCCTGTAATCCCTTTTCTGAGCAAATACTAGCAAAACCCCCTCGTTATCAGTTTCATACCACAAGTATCTATCACCATCCTCAGATCCCAGCAACAAAAGCGCAATTTCCCCACATCAAAGGCGCCAGCTCTCCTCCAGCCACCCCAACTTGAGCAACATCCCTGCAACCCTCTCCCAGCCCCACAACAGAAAGCAGGCAGGGGGGTCAAACCACCGGGAACCCCGAGGAGCACGCAGCTCTTGGGGTGCCAAATGGTTTATCCTGAGAGCAGAGCCCTTTTTGAGGCGCTTCAATACTCACCTTGCAGCAGGGATGGGGAGCAGCGGGCTAAGCATCCGCTGGTGGCAGAGCCCCGGGGCTGGCCACAGCCATGGCTCTGGGAGCCCGGGCGATGCTCGCAGAGGGCAACCTAAAGTCAGGGAGTGGCGAGCTGGGAGCCGGGGCAGAGCTCGCTGCCGCCCGGAGCTGCCAGCGCCGCAGGCACGGATCAAACGCACAGAATCTCCCTTTACATAATCGGAAATGACTCCCGGAATCTTGGGCGCTCTCTTAAAGCCTTGGCTGCCTCCTGAACGGCCGAAAGCTTTCCCATGCAGCAGTCGGCGCATTGGGAGCCGATTCTTCTTTTGATTAAATAAGCGAATAAATAAATGAAAGTCTATCTGTCAGAGATCTTAATTGTTATACCACACGCCTCAGGAAAGCCTTTCCCTGGTCTTGCCANAGGAAACATCATGCATGGTTAAAAGGAGTTACAGAAAATTCCCGGTTTCTTCCACATTATTTTCTAGTCCATCTCAAAACAAAGGCAATGTTTGGGGTTTTTAACCTGCGTGCCCTTTACTTTCAAACAAACGCACCGAAAGACTATAAACAGCTCTATAAAGGAACCCAGCTGAGGATTACGGATTTTCCTAGCAAGAAATAGCTTTGCCTATCCTAAGAGAACATTAAAGTTAGCAAAATGCAGCAGTCAAAGCGTACTGCTCACATTTTAGTGAAATGCGAGCTTCTGAAAGAATTTTTTTTNAAAAAAAGGCACATCCGATTCTTACCAGCAATGATAAAAGCAAAATCCCATCCACGTGTTTTCCTCATCACTAAAGAACTGATTTAATCAAAATCAAGCCCATACGTTTCAAAAACAACAAGATCATGCCGAATTCTCAACCTACCGAAGCCCAGCAAACGCTTTCTGATGCAAGCGAGCCTTTTAGCGATGCAGCTTCTCTTTGACCTTACAGAATAATCTACACGAGTCGCAGCATTACCTTTGCAGAGATTCCCAGGGCACGAACCAAAACCTAATGCATCACTCAGCCCCGGTCCCCACACCATCTTCCCATCAGCTCGCTCCTTCCCCGGCAGCAAAACGCCAAATAAACCAGCTCAGAACGGAAAGGGGAACGATGTTGTTTTTTTTTTTTTTTTATTATTATTGCCATCACCGCCACCATTATTGCCCTCATGCTGTGGATGTCGCTACTTACTTGGCTAAGACATCCTCCCCAGCGCAACCTGCTCGCGGCTAGCGGGCGGAGGGCTCAGGGCTCGGCATGGGCGCGGAGCCGCTCTGCAGAACGACCGTACCACCGCGGCGGGGCCGGGGAGGCAGCGCAGCATCCCCGCAGCATCCCCGCAGCATCCCGCACCGCCGGGGCCGGGGACCGCGGGGACACCGCCGCGGCCACGCGGGGAAGGAGAGGAGCCACGGCGACAACAGAAAAAAAATACAAGCGAGGGGGGGAAAAAAAAAAAAAAAAAATGGACTGAACCACCATGTTTGTTGTTTGCGATTTTTTTTTTTTTTTTTTTTTTTTTTAATGCTTCCCCCGGGATAATGACAAAAACGGAAGATGGCAAGCGACCAGGAATATGCCACTTACTGAGAAACGGGAGAAACCTTCAAGGACAAGGGCTGTCAAGTGCTATCAGTGCCGCTGGCGAGGCAGGGGGGGATGAGAGGCTGAGAGGGAAGGGGCGCGGGGAGCGGAGCATCCCCGAGCAGGCGCAGGATGCAGCCCGCAGTGCCCCGCGATGCTCGGGCCGTGCCCGCGACCGCAGCCCCGACCGGCGGCGGGGCCCTGCTGCAAATCACTCGGTGATCACCCTCTGCAAAGAGCCGGCTCCTCGCCCTCCCCTGCTCCTGCTGTTTATGTAAGAACAATGGGGATCCTAAGGAAAACAGCGCGGAAAAAAAAAGCAGCAGCGTTGCAGCGCTGTGGGGTTTGTGCTGGGTTTGTGTCCCTGCCATGCCTGCCAGAAATCCAAAACCTACAAAACCTAATCTGATCTGGGCACACTCATGCCAGAGCAGCTCTCTGCCCTTCTCTCCCTCCTCCCTNCAGCCCTGCACTTTGGGGAATCACTGCGTTTCATCCACAGCTCCCACCATCCATTCTGAGCTGTTGTGTGTCTGCTATTCCCAATTNTTAGCACATGCAGGATTCAGAAGTGCAAAAGGCTTTTCCAATGGAATACCGTGTCATGGCAGTGCAAAACAAACCCAAATACCAAAAATGAGACAGAGACATCAGTCCTTTGAAAATAAGAACGTTTTCTATGTAATATTTATTTCTTCAAAGGAAACTGTGATCACTACAAGCACCATGTCCAAACTACAACTTCAACTTCCTTACCTCAAACCATTCAATCCTGAGAGTGACTGAACACAGGAGAATTCCTCTATTTTTTGGGGAGACAAAGGTGTAAAACAGCACAGATAAAAGTTGGGATGTGTTCTGTAGCATCCCAGGCCAGCAGTGGCTCGTGGCTTGCCTGTGCCTGGCCAGGGTGGGCAGGAACACACCTCCCTGAGCAATAATAAGGAGTAGCTGTGCTGATGCTCTGTCATCCTGCCTTACTCGCTGCTCAGAATATCAATTCAGCCAGTTAAACCAAAAGTCTGCACTGCACCAAAATGGAAGCTATTAAAAAAAAAAAAAAAAAAAAAAAAAAAAAAGTGCTGGGATCATTGATCAGGAGTTTTATCTATGCTGATCAATTTTTTCTTAACGAAGTAAAATGTAAATCAGGACTAGGATCAATGCAGAATTTTCTCATGTGANACTGCCTTTATCATTAGGAAGCTACAGGCAATTACATGCATGCCAGGACACCAGATGCAGTGACTTTGGGTTATATTAAGCAGAGAGACGTGTCCCCTTTTCAGAGCAAGTTTTCAGTACAAACTGCAGCTGTGAGGAGTTTGCAGGGCAGCTCAAACTGAATCCCAGCACTGAACAAAGCAGTGCTGGAGTTAAATGTCTTGTGCTGAGGTCCCAGCAGCCCATAAATGTTGGTGACCTCTCCTGCTCCTGTCAGAAAAGCAGGAAGATACCCAGACATCTGCAATTATCTGGCTACTGACATTCATTTTTTTGGTAGAAATTTTAAAGATAATTTGAAAACCAAGAGAAGGGTGATTGACACAGTACCAACATACATAAAAGAAGACTTTTTTCCTACACTGTCTTTCCTGAAAGAAGAGAGGAATAGCTTAAAGAAATTCCACACAGCATACAAATCTTGCTCCACACATTTGGCTGTTGCCAGTTTGATAAGTGCTGCTCTCAAAGACTTTCTGTCATACTACAGAAACTTCAGGCCAGAGGNAGAATCATAAGGTCTGTATCAGAAAAAAATCTCTAATTCTTATTTTTAATTAACAGAATAGGCAAGGGAATAAGGAGAGGTGAAAAATAACCAAAAAAAAAAAAAAAGTTGGAAAGAAAACCTTAGTCTGAACATTTCATTATATACCAAATCCAACCAGCTTTGCACATGAATATTCCCAGTGCTCACTCACTGCAGGCCTGTGAAGCACTGGGGAGATGGACAAGCCAGGAAGATTTTTGGAGGTTTGTTTGGAGCCTGCTCACAGGGCTGTGCTGGTTCTACCTCCACCACCACCAAGGCCAAGCAGTAGTGCTGATCTCCATCCTAGAGGATGCAAATTCAGCCCCCAAGCCTTGGATTTGGGCACATGCTGGAGCCTGCCCTGGGTGTGCATCAGGGATGAAGAGGCAATCTTGTGTTTGCCCTCATTTAAAGCCCCCCAGGGAAAACTGTCCAGCAATGGCCCAAAGCTGAGCCCCAGCACTGGCTCCAGGTTGACACCTGCTCACTGCCCTCAAAGCTGCAAGAGCACAATCCCAGAGCTGAAAATAGCAATTCCACCCTCAGAGACAGGCCAGCAGGGAAACAGCACCTCTAGGAACACTCTCAGCTCAGAATCTAAAAGGTTGGGGGGTTATTANTATTACTTTTTGGACACAACTCTGAAAATATTAACATTTTCCAAGCTGGCTTCCAGCACGTGCAGCTCAAAATGGCTGCAACGTTGGCTGGTGCTTTTTTGAGATATTTCATCATCAAATTTAATAGCAAAGCTCTGCAAAGCAAGACACCATCTGAAATGAGGGTTTGTCAGCACATCTTCATGCCNATTAAAGCATCCAGCAGCATGTTATTTAGCTCTGACAGAAAAACAATTTAACACCTTAACTTGGGGGCAAGGAGTGGAAATGGAGCAGAAAAATGGAAAGATGCTCTTTGGGACTTAGTTTAAAAAAATCAACAATGCTTATGGGATATAGAGGGAATGAGACTTCAGCTGTTGAGCTTGAACTGCAACTTGAAAGAATTGTTTCCCCAGTAAAACTTCACCTTTATATTCAATTTATATTCAGAAGCAAAAGATCCTACTTAATTTCTTTGGAGAAAATTTTAATTCCATATGTAGTGGTGATAGACAAGCACATTTCAAGGTCTNTATGAGATAATTAATGACAGGAAACACAGGAACATAATTTTAATTCCTCTTTCAGGATCTTGGGGACCAAGACCTCCTTTCCAGTGAGGTTGTCCAACCAGAGGAATGGCACTGGAAAGCAGCAGCAAATTTCCAATATTTTCCTAATCACAACCCAGATACTTAAACTAGAAGAGCAGACTGGCAGCCTCTTGTATTTTTAAACCCCATTTGCTACGATTTTAAAGACAGGAATTAAATCTGTTTTCAGATTCGGAGTCTGCCCGGTTTGGGAGCACAGAGCAGTGACATTTCTGCAAGGAAGCAGCTTGTGCTCCCAAACTGCCCAAGCAGGCTGTTATCCTGGGAAGCAGCACGACCTAATAAAAGGAGTGGAGCAGAGGGAGCTGGGAGCAGTCACACTCAAGGACTTGCCCTGCTCTTTCCTGACTGGGAGATGTTAGTAGGTCACTTGATCCCACGGTGCTTCAGTTTCCCTAACTATAAAATCAGTGTATCCCCGAGGTTAAATTACAGCTCTTCGGGGCTGGCTGCTTGGTTAACACTTCCCTGCCCTTGGGGGGAAGGTGTTGGGCACACCTGGAGCTAATCCAAGCACAGGGCTTGGGCTGGGAGAGCCCCCAACCATTCCCTGTGAGATTTAAACCTCAGCAGCTCGTGGTTGCCTTAACTCTTCCTTTTATGCCACATTTATTTGCCTGTACAAATCACCACTTGCTCTGACTGATAAATCATTGCAGCTCCAACCAGCACACTTCCTTGACCAGCATCCCAACTTTCTCAATATCTGAAAGGAAAACTACCAGCCAGCCAGAACTGCAGATCCCCCCCTCTCCTTCAATCTCCACCATCTGATATCTACAAATATCCCAATATTTCTTCTTCCACCACCTAAAAGCCATGCCCACAAAGAGCAGATGCCTTCAAGGCTGGGCTGCCATTGCTCCCCCTCCCTGCCACAGGTTTAAAGCTCAGAAAACAAAACCAGGCTCACCCAAAAAACCAAAAAATGAGCCTGAGTTTCCCAGTAAAGCTTAAGCAAGCCTGGCTCACTGCCAGAGCCTAAGCACAGCAATGACAGAAAGGATCTGCCCTGGCCAGAGTGAGGACCTGCAAGGTCTGACACAGCTAAACCTGAGCCCACTGCTGAAATCAGCCTCTCAGCAGCCTAAGTCAGGCCTAAGGATACAAAACCTGCCTTACAGCAGCATTCAACCTTGGCTTAAAGACACAATCTGCCATCTCACATGTAGGTGAGAGGAAATACTTGACACTCAGAACAAATCTCAGACCAACAGAGTGGCCTGACAAAAGTTTTGAAGAGCAACCTCTGGGAACTGTGGACAGGCAGCAAAGGAATCCCCCCTTCATTCCATGGGCACTTCAACCCCACAAAATGCCAGTTCCCAAAACAGAATCTGTGCCAACTGCCTTCCAGCATTAATCTGTTCACTCAGCCTGNTACAGTGACACTGGGAGGGAGATTCAAGTCCTTTGTGGTTTCCACCACAGGAATTCCCTTCCCTGTGCTCTGGAAGGCAATGCAGTCTCATATCACTGCTCCTGGTGGAGATTTGAGATTTAATCCAAAGTCATTTAAACTCAAGTTATAGCACTGTACCATTTAAAGGGGTCACATCAGCTCATGTCAAACTGCAGATTTCAGACAACCTGACTTTGAAGGAGGTTTGGAAATAGGGGTGAAACTTTGCACAAGTAGATGGGTTACATGGACTCATCCATCTAGCACATCAAAACTATTCTCCCAGAAAAAACAGGAGTTTGGAATCAGAATTTTGGTTCAGAACCTTGTCACATCAGTGTTGCCAAATACTACCACAATGTTCTAAAAGTTGCTTTTCCTTCTTATTTGCTAAACTTCTGTACAGAAAACCACTTCTCTTCCACTTGAAAAGAACATCCTGAGAATATCAGGAAGCATTTGAAGGAGCATCCTGAGCCATGAAATGGTGTGTGACTGACATGGACATGAACCTTTACACAGCCAGGTCACACCATGGCCTTGGGCTGCACCTTAAAAAGGAAACCCACCACTGTTCTGGTTAAACTGCTCAACCATTCCAGCCATATCTCAGATTAGGCAGTGAGCAATAACAGCAGAGAGTTAAATTACCAATATGGACTGTTATTAATATTATTAAGAAAATGCATGCTCCTTTGAGAACTTAAAGCTTTCATTCTTCAATATACAGACTACCCCTGCATACCTGGATCTCCTGACTACAAATCTCATTAGGCTGACACAGTAGCTCCCATTGTAGCCTTTTTGTCAAATGGCTCCAAGTGGAAGCCTGGATCAGCCTTATTTATTACTCTAATAAAGGCAAATTATTAACATAAAGGGGAACAACGGTGGGACAAGGTTCAATCACCCTCAACAATTCAAACAGCAGAACAGGATTTTAACAAACTATGAAAAAAGGACTTCTGATGTCTCAGCACACAATCCAACTCCAATACACATTTCCTAGTAATTAATCACCTGCAGTGATTGCCTCCTGTGGAGGAGAGGGTTTTCCCAAAATAATGAGATAAAAGGCCATGTTTAGCTGAGTGGGCAAAGCAAGTGAGCTGGTAAGGTTTGGTTAGCCCTGAGCATCTGTGTCCTGCTGATCATCCTGCCTGAGAACGTGTGCCATGGGCAACCCCAGGCAGCCTGGAGCTCATCCTGGGAATCCTGGGGCCACATTGGAGCCACCTCCTCCTGCAGAGAATGTCTCCACAACGCAGAGCCCATCCTGGGAAACCTGGGGTCATCCTGGAGCCACCTCCTGCAGAGGGAGTCCACATAGCCCAGAGCCCATCCTGGAAATCTTGGGGTCACATTGGAGCCACCTCCTCCTGCAGAGAATGTCTCCACAACCCAGAGCCCATCCTGGGAAACCTGGGGTCACATTGGAGCCACCTCCTCCTGCAGAGAATGTCCCCACAACCCAGAGCCCATCCTGGGGCCATTCTGGAACCACCAGCTCCAGGGGGTGTCCCCACAGCCCAGAGCCCATCCTGGGAATCTTGACATCATCCTGGAGCCACCTCCTCCTGCAGAGGGTGTCCCTATAACCCAGAGCCCATCCTGGGAATCTTGGGGCCACATTGGAGCCACCAACACCTCCTGCAGGTGTCCCTATAACCCAGAGCTCATCCTGGGAATCTTGGGGCCACCCCAGAGCCACCCCCTCCTGCAGAGGGTGTCCCCAGAGCCCATCCTGGGGCTCTCCTCCCTGCAGGTCACAAAGCCACCCAGTTCCTGGTGCTGCTGTGGCTGAAGCAGGGCCTGGAGCTCGCCCATCACCCAAATAAATCCCTGAGCACCCCAGGGGTTCCTCCCTGTGACNGTGCTGGTGTCACCTGGCAGTGCCACCCCCTGGCTGTGGGAACTCAGCTGCTCCCAGGGCTGGGAANGGCTCCCTGGGGCTGGCTGGAACACTCTGGTACAGCCCAGAACCTTTCACACACTCCTGCCCTTCCCTGCAGGCAGCTTTGACACAATGGCTCCAGCTCAGCCAAAACCAACAAAAAACCTGTGAACTCCAAAAAATCCCTCCAACCCCCCTGGAACACCTGGGAATAACTGACCACAGCCAACCCAAGGGTTTAAGCAACTATAAACCTGATCTGAAATTATCACAATGGCTTTCAGATATATTCTCCTAGAAGAACTCAGAATTTGTATTCACAACTATCTCTAGATCTGAAATAAATGTACAAATTCCTCAGCAAAGAATGAGCTTTACAAGAAGAAAGCTTCAAGAATGATTGCCATAGAAAATTTACTTGGAGGTGTAGCATAAAATCTGCACAAAAATACTTATTCACATTATTAAATATTAAACTAAATACAAGACCCAAATGTTATTGTAATAAATATAGTGAGTATAGGAAATAAAAATACACTCTAAATGAAAACTAGGTGGGTGTCAGGCTTGGCTTCCAGACTGGGCCATGTCCTGAAGATCTATGAACTGTTCCTAAACCCCAGATGCAACACTATGAAATACTAGTTATGAAAATTTTGCCAAAATATCATGATTTTTTGAAGNAACTGAACTTAGGGCTTGCCAAAATATTACACTGTAGAGTAAAAGAGTCTGCCCAGCACAGAGTGAACATGTGAATAAAAATGTTGTNAGATAAAAAACCCCCACCAATATCTAGTCTAGAATAATCTCACATCCAAACAAAACTGGCACATTTTATAGTATTTCCCTTAGCTAAATAACCCTTCAAACTGTCCATTATTTTAAAATTGCCCTTCACCAACAGCACTGATGGGCTGCAGGTTCCTCACTAAGAGGAAAGGCTCCATTGCTACAGGTAGAGTTAAAAAAAAAAAATTAAAAAACTTCAAACAAATTAAAAATAATAAAAAGAAAAACTTCTTTTGTTTGGTCAGAAAATTGTCAAGAAAGGATTTAGGGGCAACCAATGCACAGCAGCATCTTTCCCATTCCCCATAAAGGAGCCAGGAAATCCAAGAAGAAGGAACCCAAACCACTCATTGCTTCATAAAATCCCAGAACATCCTGGGAGGGGCCCAGGAGGAGCCCTGAGCCCAAGTGCTGGGTCACAGCCAGGTAGGACCCAGCAGGGAGCACAGCCTGGGGGGTTTGATGATCTCCTGGCTGCATTTAGTGTGATTTATTGACTGCACTTCTACCTCCCTTTCTTCAGAGCCAGGATTGTTCCTTTCTGCACCNGCAACAATTTGTTTTAGGCACTGAGAACAGGATGCAGCATTGTGCAGGGGAAATAAAAGTCTGGTTATTTATTTCACTGGGGGTCATTTGTCAGCTCACATCCCCAGTCCTGCCAAATTCCCCTCCACAGGGCTGCAGGGACCACCAGGAATGCAAATTCCAGAGCCCAGGACTCAAAGCNTCATCCAGGATTTTTCCACCTGGATGACCAACATCCCCCTTTTCCAGGGCTAAATCACAGACATGATCTCTCAGCAAGGGTTTTGCTCCAAATAAATCTTTTGGATGTCTTAATGTCCAGCAATAAACCAGCAGATTATAGTGATAAAATCCCAACAGAAACCTCCCCTCCTCCTTGCCCTCACCTGATCAACCACATGAATCCTCATCTCCATAAACAGAAGTAATGGGTGAAAATAATAATAATTTAAAAAAAAAAAAAAGTAATTTACTAGTAAATAAATACAAAAGTCTTGCTGGGAGGCTGAGAAAATAAATCTGCAAAGTTTGCTTAAATGGCTCCAAAAAAGGGAAGATAAGAGGGAGAGTTTGTAGTGCTTGCAAACCAGTAAATCAGTAAAAGCCAGGAGAGCATCATTTTTTTCTCCTCTTTAAGGAGTTACAAGGTGGTTTATGCATGGGCTGATAATTTAAGTCCATTAGGAATTTATCTGCCATTTCAGCTCAGTAATTTTGAAAGGGTCCAGCACCACAAGATAAGTAGAAATTCTACTTTAATCCATATTTCTACATGGAATTCCCATATTTGGAAGGATTCCTTGATTTCTTTATACAAATAACCTTTTTTTTTTATTTCTGTAACACAGCACTGTCCTATGAAGATCAACTTCATACCTCTGTTATGTATCTTGGAGTTTTGCTCTCTAAGTCAGACATTCCAGTCTCTAAAAATACACAGCTTTTCTTTTCAGAAGCCCCAGGAAAAGAAGATAATCAGTAATGCACAGACTTGTATACATATATAACATACACAGGGAAATTCCTAACCTTGAAGGGAATTGTGTGGTAAGACCCATATTTCTTCAACACTGATGTCAGTGCTCAAAGATGTTACTTGACCTTGAGGATAAAAATAAATTGTGCAGCCCTGCATCATGTCCTCAGCTTAGTTCACTAAAGGCATCTAAATGTTCTGTGCTCACATACCATAAAACAGTTAACCACAGATATTCCATATTAATTATATTTAATACTCCCAACTTCGATTTGTGGAGAGGAAAATTGGGTTTCCTGGGAGCTGCTGCAGCTTCCAAACATCCTCTAATTCACAAGCACCAGAGATGCTCACAGTGTTATATTTAGATAAAGTAGTGATGAGAGCCCTCAGCACATTATTTGCAAAATTAAATCCCACTGAGGNNTTTTTTTTTTTTTNCCTCTTACCATTTCATTAATTCCAGCTCAGGAGCAACAATGGAAGATCATAATAGGTGCAAGAGATAAAATTATAAAATGTATCATGAAACAGCATTCTGAATTTGATGTTTTCTACTTTTAAAATAATGGATTTTTTGGTAATTTCTGTGCCTGGGAGAGAAGACTCACAGAGAAGCTTCCCCAAACTGCTGAGATGTCTGCTAGCACTGATTTCCAAGTAATTAAATCTCTTAAGAAATATTTGAATGCCAAGCTAAATTATCCATTAAAAAGGCAATGATTTCTCAAGGAAACATTTTAGAGAAGCTGTCTCATAGCTGCACCACCTTCTTAGTGGTTCCACTTACTGGTGGCTATCTTCTTTTTTCTTCTGCCTTCAGTCAGAGTCAGGATGGAAGCACAAGAGATGGATTTTCATGTTTGGACTCAGTTGTTTATTAATTTTTATCTATAGTACAGTGAGTNNTACAGCACTTCTAGATAACAAGTTAAAAGTGAGAAAATGGAGCTGGATCTTGCTCATTGCAAGGTCTTTTAAAGCCTAATTACCCAATTAAAAACTAACATCTGTATTATTTATACTTCTGACCCAATCACCAACAGCTGTGACCTGCACTGTGGGATTTTCTATCCAACCAAAAANTACTGCCTGAAACCAAGAAGGAAGAAAGAACAAGAAGAGTCAATGCCCCAGAAGCTCCATCTTGTCCCACACCCATTANTATATTCNAAAACCCCAAACTCCAAACCCTTCCCCATGTGAAATCACACTTTTATTCAAACCACACACCAGTGATCCCAACTCCATCACTCAATTTTGGAAGCTTTCTCCAAGGCCCCAAGCCCACAGCAGTGTTCTCCAGGGGGTCTTGTAATCCCTACAGGATTACCAAAAAAAAACAAAAATAAAAAATCTGACAAAACAGAACTTTCTTTTACATCATTTGCTTTCTCTCAGTCAAAGTTGAAGATAATTACTCAGAAATTAAGTTGATCACATTATTAAGAACAGAAGAAGTTTATTTCTCTTAGAGGATATAATAATTTTGATGGGTGTTGAACCATCAGCTAAACCAGCTGAGGAAAGAAACTCATGCCCTGGAAAGAAGGATGGCCAGGGCTTATGAAGGATCTTCAATATGGTATTTAAGGACCCCACTGGAAAAGCAAGAATTCAGAGCTATAACAGCACTCAAGAATCTACACCAGGATATTTAATTTATACAAGTTTTGGATCCTGTGTTTCCTGGAAGGCAAAAATAATAATAAATGCTGAAATCACTGTCTGTAAAGAGCAAGATTACCTCACTTGTAAGAAAATCTGACTTCTTTTCTCCTGGTTTATGAGAAGACCTAAACACAAGGTTTATTTGGGCACCATGAATAGGGAAAGTGATTGCACTGGTGTTCCAGCAGTGAGAGGCTCTGGGTGTGTTTGCAGAATCAGCACGAGAGCAGCAAGGCAGGGACTGCAATCTCTGGGAAGGGAATGTTCAACCAGTGCAAGGCAATGAACATTATNCTGCCACATTTTTTCTATCCCTTACAAAACCAACCCAAGTAATCATTTTAAAACACCATTAGTGACTTGTGCATCCAGCCAGAGGAACTAAAAAATTTGCTGCTGGGCACAGCAAAACCAGCATCCAGTTAAGTTAAAGTAATACAGTTTTACAAAGGTTTAGTGATAACCTTAAAGAGCTCTGAAATTTTATTTTTTTAAGGGCTTGAAGCCTCAAGATTGAAAGTGAACTTAGAAATTTCATTTTCAAACCAATAGACTATCTTTTATAAATATGGCACCTGATGAAATCAGTCATGAATTTTAGTTTATACTGAGCAAACAGTGTGATATTGAGCACTTAACTGGAGGAAATGTAACAGTGAGATTGAGATCCTTTATCCTTTCCTCTCTCCCCATTCTTCAGCTGGAAATAACCAATCCCACATTTCCAGGCTCTAACATGATCCCTGTGGAGATCTCTCTCAGATCTCCTACACACACCTTACATAAAACTCTGCCTCTCCATCCATCCCCACACAATCAGCTCAGGCTGCACAAGACTCCAGAGATGTATATTTAGCTGGGAGGGATGTTTGGGAGCACAGCCTGTGTTTGGTTATATCATCCTGGAACACCCTGGAGGGAAGAGCTGAGCCCTGGGCTGTGCTCAGCTCCACTCTGCCCCAGTTCTGGGGCCACTTCTCAAGCCAGACACTGAAAATCCAAGTTTGAGACTTCTCCTCACCTGCCCTGACCCCTCTGCTGGCACTGTTATGTACCCAGGGTCAGCACCTTCAGTTCCCTTTTCTGGGAATACCACCTGGAAGAAAGTGCTTCCTCTCATCCAGCTGAGCTCTAAACTGGCAGGAAACTGGGAATTGTCCCAGGAGGAGGAGTTCCCTCTGCCCAGCAGCTGAGCCCCTTGCTCTGGCAGTGTCCCCTGGGCAGCACAGACACTCTGTGGCTGCAGCCAAAATCACACACACACCCTGATGACAGAAGAGATTTCAAATGGGGGTGACCATGCTGCAACAGGATTAGCTCAGGGCTAGGGGGATNCAGGCTTAATTGCAAGATCCATCTCAAATTCTGCCTGTAACCTTGACCAAGTGATTTAATTTCACCATGCCCACTTCCTAAATTTACCCAGGACAGATCTTCTCCCAAATGTGCAGCAAGGACAAGCAGAAGATTGCTAAATGCTCAGATAAACTCTCAGTATTGAGGGCCTTCCACAGGCAGATAAAATCCACTGGGTAAATACAAAATAAATATTAAGTAGCCAGATTGCTGGGGAATTTCTTGCACTCTATTACATGGCAGAAAAATTCAGTAAATTCAATATTCCACGTTCTACTGAACATAACACAGAGCTGAGGAGGACTACAGACTTAAGAAATGTAAATTCTTAAAAATATTGAATAATTCCTCTTATTTTCATGGATTAGAAAATCCTCAAAACTGTTCAGGGGACCTTCCTCCCAATTTTTGACCTACATTCTGGTCAAATCTCAGAACATCCACTTATCAAGCATAAAAGTCAACACAAGGCTGAGCTCTGAAGGAATCCCAGCCCCAGCTCTTCTGGCTGACCTCAGGAAGCAGCTCCTCTTTCTTTTTTTCTTACCTTCCACACCCCATACTCTTTACTCCTTGCCTTAAAATTACCCCTGTTCATTTAATTGAATTTCCAGATCTCTTCAGATATAAAACTGAACTCCTGCTTCCTCAGCTTTCAACTGGGATATGTTATAAAAACCCCAAACCAAACAACAAAAACAGCCTTCAGAACACTCAGACACCTTTTGGTGGGACATGGATGCAGAGTTTCTGTACAACACCTGGAGCAGCTCCTCCAAGGCCCACACACAGAAGGATTTAGGCTGGAAAAGACCTTCAAGAGCAGCTCTAGGATAGTTCTAGGACTTCTAGAAATAGTTCTAGGATTTCTAGCAATGTGTGTTTCTCAATTTGGATTTGCAGTCTGAAAAACACAGCCTTTTATTTATTAGCATGAATTATCCAAAGACAATCCTGGCTGCAGGAGCCTGCTTACAGCAGGCATGGACAGAAGCAGAGAATCTTAACCCCTGCTTCACAGGGGAGTTAAAGTGCTGAAGGAACAGCTGATGTGGCACTCAGAGCCATGGTCTGGCTGACAAGGTGCTGTTCAGAGTTTGGATCTTGGAGGTTTTTTCCAACCTTAATGATCCTGTGATTCTAAACAGGAAGCAAAGACAACATAAAAGCTTTGAGAACTATTGCAGTGCAGCCTTCAGCAGGAAGATCCAGACTATGCTTAGCTAGCATAGGTGGAAATTTAAAAAATAAATGAAGGGATGGGGAAGAAAATGCTCCTCCTGCTCCTGCTCCCTGCACTTTCCCAATGTGGCAGCATGTCCTGTTTCCCAAAGCTCATTCTATTGTCTCTCTTTCACTGCTCTAAACACAGCTGAAATCAAAGAACACTGCTATTCTTGCTCTCCTACAAAAGCAGGCATTACTGTTACAGGTGTGTTTTGCTTGGAATGTTTTTATTCTCTCTTTTCCATCCTCTCTCATTCTGGGGANCCTCACTGCATGCACAGGTGGTGCCCAAGGGAATCTCAACTGTGGAATAAACAAATGGAATTTTTCCTCATTAATCTGTATTTTTCTGGTCTGCCTGGCAAAGGACACCAAATTCCTGCCCTTACAGAGAGCTGTGAGTGGCTCTTGCCATGTGGCTGGCAAAAAAAAAAAAATACTGATAAGGACCCAGTCAGCCAAACCATTGCAGACCACAAAGTAAAACAGAAAAAAACCAATCATTTAGTAGTTCAAGGTGCCCTTTGATTAGGATTTGGTTTNATTGTGACTTGGATTGCAGATTTGCTTCCCCTCCCTACCCCAGAGGGACAGGATGGTTGGGTTTTCCTGCCAGCACCTGTTTCCCCAGTGGAGCTGCCTGGGTGTGCAGAGGAGTGGGAGGCTCAGAATCCCTCTCTGCTCAGAATCCCTCTCTGCTCAGAATCCCTCTCTGCTCAGAATCCCTCTCTGCTCAGAATCCCTCCTGCTCAGAATCCCTCTCTGCTCAGCCCCATCCCCATCCTGAGCTCAGGTGGAACTGGGTCACTCCTGAGCAGGAATCTCATCCTGCATCTCACTTCTCTCCTCGAGGCACCAACCAAATCAAGGCATTATTTTCCAGCTCCCATCCTGGATGGCTGCAGTAATTTGGATTTTCTTCTCCTTAGCTGAGCAAGCGTGAGGGAGGAGGAGGAGGAGGAGGAAAAGGTACTAATCTCTTCAGAAAGCAGCACTTGACACCCGGTGTGTAGGTGATAATGAGCACTTCTAGGGAGCTGACATAATACCAGCATTTACAGGAGGGAAACTTTGCCATGAGAGGAGCCAAGGTCTGCTGAAGAGATTAATTCATGATTTCTCTTCTCTCCCACTGTAAAAAAAAAAAGCCCCAAATATGATTAACTCTAAAGCAATTCTGCAGTTGNTCAAACATCCACAAGGAGAAATGACAGTGGTTCCTCAGCCCACTTGGGTGCCTGGAAAAGAAGCTACAGTCCACCTTAATTAATTCTCCAGAAAGAATGAAAATGTCACCTATTAGATTAAAACCAGAAGGAAAGAATGCACATTTTTCCATGCAGAAAAGAAAAAAAAAAAAAACAAAAAAACAAACCTAACTCAATTAAGTGTGGCAAGTAGCAAGCAGGAAGGAAATTTCATATGAATCACAAGATGAACATTCCCCAGCTCCCCACACATCTCTCTCCAATGTAATTAAGCTAAAACTGCCCTTACAGAGGGAAAGAAAGATGCTATGGCTTTATTTACATAGAAAGAATTATCCAGCTGTAAANAGAACTCACACACACAGGAGTTAATGGAGAAATCATCAACACAGCTATGGGCTACACTTAGATCTCCTCTTCAGGTGCCAGAGAGCAATCAGAGCCTCCCTCACCTGGGGAATTCTTAAATATCCCCCTCTTTATCTGGACTAACCCGTGCCACTCCTCTTTCAAATAACAAACACAACACNCTCAGCTTGGAGTTTGGGGATTTCAGCCTCTATCTATTTGCACAAAGCGTGTCTGAGCCACAGTACAAAACTAAAAATTAACCAGGCACATGTAACTTTATAGAGCCCCCCATAAACTGCCAGCAAAGGCAGAGATACTGCCTGAACCATGGCCTCTGTGGAAATCCACAAATGTTTGCTGCAGAGCTGGACACGTCTCGCCACAGCAAATCCCAGTTTGCCACTAAAAATCCCAGTGCAAGACTTGTTTGGGGACAGAATTTCCACCTACCCCTGCACATTTTCCTGTCCAAATACTGCNCTGCCCCAGCCCCTGGCCTCCATTCCCCACTCCCAACTTGAGCATCTGAGTTTTAATTGTACAGTTGTGTTATTTGGCACATGAGGAATGAGGTTAAGTGGGAAATTATTGCTTTATCTCTGTGACATGAATTAGGCCTAGACACAAAGGTGCCAAAGGTAATTATCACAGCAGATGAAGCCTGGCCAGAATCACCAAGTTAACTCTGCACAGCTCTGCTGTGTGGAGATGAGGGTTTGCTCCTTCTCTGGACTCTCTGTGCACACACATTTCTCACTCAGAGGTGGCAAATAAACCTCATCATCCAAATTAATGTCTCTGTGGGAGCCACACTGCTCCCTTACCCAAGAACAATCTCACAACACAAGAACATTTAATTTTTGTTTCATTTCATCTTTCTGCTTGGATATCCTGCAGGCTCTTTTCAGGACTCTTTGGCAATATTTTGGTTTTGAAGTTAAGCATCTCTCAGAGGCAGAATGGAGCACACCCAAGCAGATGCAGGAGCNGCCTGTGCCACATCCTCCTTGTCACTGCAGCCTCTCCCTGCTCCCCCGTGGGACTGCAGCTTGTTGTCACCTCAGAGACAACTGGATTTATAGAATTTNCATTTCTGTCTTCCTGAAGCTCAGCTTTTGCTTTGTTTCTGTTTTTTTTTCTTCCTTCCCAAGCTAGCTCTCTGCAGGGTTAACTGCAGGAAAGTGATGCTCAAGGAGAAGGGAATGGGATCCTTTCTCTGCTTTTGTCAACAAATATTCCTGCAAGGATCTTAATGTCAACTACTACTCCACTGAGCCATTATCACTGCCCAAGCAAAGTGTGCTGGTATTCATTCCATCAGCTCCAGGAATAAGAAAATCCCAACTGGAAGCCAACTGGTGCAACAGCTCAAATGCAAATTTAAGTTCACAAAGACACACAAGTTTTTTATTTTCCTTTCTGCAATAATGACTCCTCTTAAAAAAAAAAAAAAAAAAAATAAAGCAGAATGAGAGAAATTATGAAGAGCTAAGGATGATGATTCCTCCCTGACCACAAAGTGTCTCTGATTTCAAGCTGTTAAACTCAATTGAAGTGTCCCAGTGGAGAACATCTCTATGTAGTGTGCATGTTCACTGTGCAAAAGTCAAACATAAATCACTTCTGCTCAGGAAACTCCATGGTGTGTGCACAAAAAGAGAATTTTCTGTATCCCTCAGAAGTTACAGCCTCTTTTTGCAGTCACTTCCCACAGCTTTTCACTAATATTTCTCACAATAGCAAACAGAATATGCATGGGCATAGTCCCAACTGCAAAGTTAATCTTTAATGAAGTTATGTGCTCCCAGTTATTAGTACATTCCTCTCAGCATCTTGTGTCCCATGTATCCATAATGACCATATGGATCAGTTAAAAACAAACAAACAAACCCAAACCTAAACAGGCTGCCTGCAAACTCCAGTGGTTTCCATCAGGGCTGTGAAAATGGTTGAAAAAAAAAAAAAGAGGAGTTTTTAAAGCTTCTCCTGTGTTTGACTTTGGGTTGGTCAAAGTTAAACTGCTTTAATGAATCCAAGAACATTATATTCTGTATACACATCTTGTAAAAGAGCAGCCTGCAGAAATTCCCAGATGCTGGAATTAATCTGTCATCTTGCAAGGTCACCATCACCAGGGAGCAGCTCTGGCAAAATGATGGCTGATGGAAAGGCAGAGTGAGTAACTGAATCAATGACTCAATATTGCTCTCTAGGAAATGATATTTTGGGTTGGATATCTCTTCAGCAGGGAGCAAGGTCAGCAATAATATTGCACTAACCAGGAGCAAATAAACATGGGGATCTGGCATTGTAGATGGAAAAAATTCACTAGAAATGGTTCTCCTACATCACTCACTAATTATTACTCATAATTAAAGTTTATAAATATTTCTTCACATCACACCCCTCTGAGTCCCAATCCTTTCCAGTATGCATCTTCCATTCTAAAAATATTTTCTGTTTTACCATCAGCTTAATCCTTTCCAGGTATAAAATTCAAATCAAAAGGAAAAATGAAATTTCTACAGAGCCCTTCTGAAATGTGCTGTGCTGACATGTGGATTGCCAAACCACATTAGGACATTTTTGACCTTTTGCACTTTCAGATCAGATGCAGTAAAGATATTGAGCNTTTTGCAATAGGAGCTCTCCCCAAAGAGAGTTTGCACAGAGGAAAATTTGCTTCTAGGAAAATTTCCTTCTATTTCAGAATGGGAGTAAAAGGACTACTTTAAAAAAAAGTAAAAAATCACAAAAATGAAATTTTTGTGATCTACTAGAAGGAGCTGTTAAATCTTGGATGGCAGAATTAACCCAGATATATAAATGATATTATGATAAATAATATATTGGCTATGAAAATTCACACAACCTGACAACTCCAGCACCAAACAATTTCCAGTCTAATGTACACCACCACCTTATAAGCTCATTTAACAAACAATTAGAGGTAGAAAATTAGCAGAATAATCCCAGGGAATGTACTTAAGACATGGAAAGAATCATTAAGGTCTCATGGCAGGGTCGTTTTTCTTCATTTTAAGTTGTTTTGGTTCCTTGTCCTCAATTTGAAGGGGAATTAACAGGTGTGATGTTTAATGAAGTTCTATAAATACTGTGGACTGCACTGTCTTAGACCTCCATGGGACATGTATAATTACTAGGAAGAATTCTTTGGATTTATTAAAGCTTTATTAGNAGAAAACCTTTCTTTTCACAGTGGGCATAACTCATTTATTGNTGGTAAACTGAGCACAGAGCTGCTCCTCAATGACCAGTTCCTGCTTTCCACACAGCAAACCTTAATTCCTGTCCAGCCAAATTCTGAAAAGCAAAAATTTCCTTTGATCCAGGTGGAATCACCACTCAGGACACACCAAGGACGAGTCAGGCACTCTCAGGGTGGAGAAAACAAAGTTATTCCTCTCCCTCCTTGTTCACCTCTCAATATTTTGTCAGAACACAGATTTCCCTCACCAAACATGTCCCAAATGGAAGGAGAGCTGTGNAAAGAACTGGAAAATGAGAAGTACAAAAGGAAATACTTCTGACAGGATTTCTGCACAGACCTGGAATCCCATCTGCTCACAAAACAGGTGAATATTCATCACTGGGCAAGGGGAACATCTCAGAACTTTTGCCTGGGTTAAGTTACAGCTCCAGCCTATAAACAAAGGGGGGAAAAAAAACCCAAAAAAAAAAATAAAAAACACACACACACAAAAAAACCAAACCAAAAACAAACAAACAAAAAAAAACACAAAAAAAAACCAAAAACAACCAAAAAAACCAAAAACTAAACAAAAACTAAACAAAAAAACCCACTTTCCAGCCTATAAACAAAACAAAACAAAACAGCAACAAAAAAAACTGCAGAGAGATGAAAAAAAATCCCCTACCCTTAAACTATATTATTCACAGCTTGCATGAAAAATACAATTAAGATTGTACTGTATTTTTATACATTATTCCTTCCTGCATTGAGAAATATGGATTATTTCTCATTAATCAAGGAACCAAGCCCAGTGTAACAGAAGTTTAGTTAAATTCACTGCTCATACAAAGCTGCAATAAACTTTTTTCCATGCACTACTGCACTTTGATTGTATTTGAGCAAAAGCCCTTTTTGCTCCTGTACTTCAGAAATACTCATATAAATATTGTCACAGTATTTAATTTGCTCATAATACCGAATTTTACACACTACAGAGCAGACTGGCAGCAACTTCCAGCCAGTAGCCACAGCCATGAAAATGGTACAAAAGTTTTATTNTTNTTTTTTTTTTAATCCCATTTCTCTCTTTGGAAGTGACCTCCTCTGGTTGTGTTCTAGAGCTCTAATGACAGACCTGTGCTCTCCCTTCCTTCTCCATCCTTCCCAACCTGCTGTGAACAATCCCAAGCCCCTTTTGGGAGCAGATCCTTCTGCCCCAATGTGTTTCTCTCCTGCCTTGCTGCAGCTTTCATTTCATTTCATTTCATTTCATTTCATTTCATTTCATTTCATTTCATTTCATTTCAGCTGCTTTGGCTGGTTTTCTCTTCAGGCTCTGCAAACATCTGTGACTTAAATCCCAGTGTGGCTTTGGATGCTGCCCACAGGATTTCCTCCATTTCCCACCATTCCTCATTCCTTGTTTTTTCCCTGCTGTATTTTTAAAGCTTCCCAAAGAGATCCCAGTGACAGTCTCCTGCTGGAGTGTTATGGATTTTCATTTAAATTGCTGGGTGGGGGAGGGATACAAACTCCCATTTTCCCATCCATTNCATGTGAAGCTGCATCCAAGGTGATGTGAGTACCCCCAAAATAGCTGCTCAAAATGAATCATTCCAACCAGTTTCCAGCTCTAACAGACAAGGACTGAGCCACCATCAGAAGGACTTAAAATATTGTATAATGAGAGAGTGTTTTGTGAGCACAACAAGCANCACATAAGCAAAGTGAAAAATAAAAATCAAAATTACCTGTTTTTTTTTTAATTTGTAGCATGAAAATTATNTGTTTTACTCAAATTTGACCACAGAAATAACAGAAGTCTCATCACATACAAAATTTGGAAAAATAAATTACTCCATCACGAGGGTCAAGGTTTCTGCAGTAAATCAAAGNATTCCAACGAGCCTCCAGATGGGAAACAAGTGAAGCTTTTCACAGGTTTAAATCTTGTTGCACCTTGGGGCTGCTGCTGNACTCCAGCAGTGCCTGTATGAACAGGCACACCAACCCCCTGAGTATTCACACACACAGCTGCAAAAAAATCCAGTGCTTTAAAACCCTTTTTACACCCTCAATATTCAAAGTGGAATGATGGTTTGGAAGGGTTTTTGTTTCTGCCTTTTTTTTTTTTCAGATACAGATTGCAATAAAAATTTATTTTTCAGGTTCTCCTTTTTCAAATTTTATTCTTTACCCATCCATATCTTACCAAAATTAATTTAAACTCCATGAAGACAAGATAGAAAATTCTCTGATCCTTCATAATCTCGTGTTTGAACTCTTGCAGTCTCCTCCTTTAGTCTTTGTAATCCTAATTTGCTATCCTTTAGTCTGAAATACTAAAACAGTTGGGCTGGCTCTGCAATTTGATTGCCTCAGGTTTTCTTTCTTTCTTTCTTTCTTTCTTTCTTTCTTTCTTTCTTTCTTTCTTTCTTTCTTTCTTTCTTTCTTTCTTTCTTTCTTTCTTTCTTTCTT
>OAMK01000743.1:263430-275530 GCA_900205225.1 Saxicola maurus maurus | reverse complement strand
CTGAAGCCTGTAGGAATGTTTGTTTTGGGGGGGTTAGAATATTTTTTTATCTCTACAAGCTCACTGAATTGTGGGGTTGTGCCTGGCAGCTTGCCCTCCACAACAGGAATTGAAACTATTATACTGAGAAATGGAGAAAATTACAGTATTTCCAACTTTGCTTATTTCTCTAAAAAAAAAAAAATTGAAAAAGGACAAAAACCTCAGGAGGGTTTTATTTTTAATAGCTGAATGACTAAGAAAGTTCCCTCTCTAGTAAGTCAGTCTTAGCTTTTCACTCTCTCACAGACATTTAAATGTCTGACAAATAGATTACAGACTACTTGTTTTAAGAGTTTTGGGGGGAAATGAATCTCAAATCTGTGTACTTTGAGAGACAAGCACAATATTTGGCCTGCACAGCTTGTGGCACCAATTAAAACCTTCATTAAAGGCCAGTGACAAATGCTGCTGTCAGGGCCAAGTGATGCTGAGCACTCTGCAATGCTCCATGGCACAGCTGCCCACACAGCCATTATGACCATGTTTTCATTCTGCTCCACACTGAAAAAATACAGGCACCTACTAGAACATTTTGATATAAGTTTGATATAAGTTTAGCTAAAAAACCCATCAAAGAGTTATAGGTACACTCATCACCTGAGTGAAAACCCATCTGGAAGTTACCAGTGGGAAAAAAAGAACAAACTTTTTACATTACATAATATTGTGAATGCATTAAAGCTGTGCAAGTGCCACTCTGTATAATAATTTTTATAAAATTCCTAACAGAACNGTTGTTGTTTCAGATTTTCAATATACAATATAGAAAAATTAATCTAAAACAAGTTTGGGCAGTGCTCTGCATAGCACTACACAGAACTCAGAGCTCAAATCTATGGAGAGTTTCCTTCATTACCCACAGAAAACCAGCAAAGCCTTTTAATCTGAATTATTCATTTCTTTGTGCTTCTCCTATTGAGCTTTAATTCTGTTCCACACAAATCACAGGAGAGTTCTGTGAGCAGACACCCAAAGCAACAGGGTGCACTTGTTATCTTTCTGNTTCCTATGTTTGCTTGTTGAAAAAAAGAGTGTGATTCTCTCCCTTCCCTAATAACTTGCTAACTAATCTCAATGTTTTTGGAATATATTTATTGTTGTCACAAAGCAAATTTGCTCAGACATCTCCTTGTGATCATAAAAGTCAATACTAAGCTTCTACTTCTCTCCACAAAATTCTATTTCACAGTTAATACTTACTAATTTTTCTTTATTGGTTCTACTATTTCATAAGCCCAAAACTTACTTGGTAGTGAGTGCTATTTTCCCTTTTTTCTCTAATAGTTTAAATATTATACCTCATTTTCCCTCCTTGTTTAATGACCCTTCAGCAACAAGAGAGGAAACAAATGAAAACACAGATTGTACATGCATTGTGTCACCATGCAAGTTACCAGAATCACTTGCTAGTCAAGAGAAAATTCAGGATAAATATCAGCTTGTCCCTTCCACTGACAAAGTAATGGGATTTTTATGCAATCAGTGGCAATTGGGCAGTGCCATTTTAATAGGATTATGAAGTTCAGCCAGCCTACAGCTAAAGAAAAGCTTGGGATGAAGTGGTGCTGCCCCACACCTGAGAGCACTGGCTGCATTCCTGCTCAACTGAGTGGAACATCCTGTAAATGTAAGGCTTCCAGAATTTAATAATTAAACCCCCACCACCACCTGGTTACAGAAATTAAAGTCTCATCACTGCTAATGCACGAGTGAAAAGGGATAAATAAGATTCACACCACATCAAGCACGATGACAAACGTATCAGCACTCCACCTGGATCTAATAATTTCATTAAGTTGAGCTTAGAAAATGTAGCTCATGATATAGATCAAAAAATAATTAAGATATGCACTATTACTGCTGGAACTTTCATTTCTGCATCCCCAGACTATAANTGATAGTTTCCCTGAGAAATTCTAATTTGTGAGTAAACTGAGGGTTTGCCTTATGAAGAACACATTTATAATTGTGGGGAAAAACCTGTCTAAAGCAAGTAGAGAGGAAGCATGATTGAGTCCAAAATGCCAGGGTGTGGGGGCTGTGGGAGGATGCAGAACTCTGCCAGAGGTACCTGTTTGCAGAGGTGCCAACTCCTCCTGCACCATTGGGATCCAGCATCTCCTCACACAACCCACCAGCAGTGCACTCCCAAAGAGGTTTGTCACACTCCCTGATCCCACATTTCACATCACACTATGTATAGAGACAGCAGACTGATCTTCCTGACCCAGGGAATCTCTCCTTAACAATGTAAAACCATCACCACGTGGAAAAATCTCTGGTAGTAGTGAATAAAGCACTTCTGTGTCCTTGGCTGGCATCACCAAGCCAAAACTCAGGATTGACTTTACCAATAAAAGTGAATTGCTCAAGAATTTTCCAGAATTTTTATGAGGTTACAACAGTAGATTTCTTTTTTTTTTTTTTAATTTGAGAGAGGAAAAGAGAAAGAAACAACTTACAGTTGTCTTGTAAAAACGAGCCAGTGCTTCACAAACAGGGCTCTGAGTCACATAACCAGCTGGGTCTCCTCGTGCTGGCTAATCAATCTTGATTTCAAAACTGCAAGAAAGAAAGAAGATAATTAGACTTGACAAACCCCAGAGAATTAAGCAAATTAATAGAACAAACAAGGATTGATCTAAAGGATGCCCCACAGGAGAAACAGATCCAAGAGCAAACATCCAGTGTCATAAATAGTTAGGGACATTCTGCAGTAAAATGAAGTGATTCAAAAGTTCCAACTCTGTGACCAAAGATNTGAATTAAAAGCTTGAAAACACAGGCCTCAGTCCCAGTGATATCTCTTCTTACCCATTTATCAGAGCTGTAGCCCTCTGGCCTCTCCTATTTGCAAATAAATGGGATTGTTAATGTTTTTGGAGATGTGTGTGCTGTGTCTGGGAGGGAATGGCCCAGGAGCAGAGGGGAGACATTCCCCTGGTTTTCCTTGCAGGACATAAGGACTTGGAAGGGAATAACTGAGAGGTCTGAAGGTCAGCACAGCAATGCCAGGGGAATAAGTGACATCCTGACATTTCATAAGAGATGCTCAGCAGGGTGCAGGGCCCTCCCTGGATGGGATCAAGTGCTCCATGTGGGAACACATCCCCACCACACCACAAGGAGAGACAAACACAAATCCATTTTTCATGTTTTGGTATTAAAGGGAACCCTTGTGCTCCAGCACAATCCCATTTCTGATCCAAGGCACAGAATTACAGTCAGTTCCTCTCATGTCAACCCTCAGCATATGGCAGAGCCAGAGGGGACACTCCTGGGAGAGCAAACATCCACTTCTGGCTTGTAAGTTCCAGCTAATGATCAATTCATCACACCCCTCAGTAAATCATGTTTGGATTCAGCCTGCAAAAACTGGATTGTTTAAGGCCCTTTGAACACCATGTGAAAACATCTTTCATTATAAATGAGGATTTCCCTGCAGACAGCAGTAAGACCACATCTGCTTCATCTTGGATTAGCANAGAGGAGTGAGCTCCCCATGCTCCTGCCAGGTTGTGCACGTCATGGGCTTTATTCAGCCTCCACCTGGTGCCCAAGTGAACATTTAAACTACCCAAACACACTGGAGCTCCATAGTGCTGCCATTTGTAGGGCTTGTTTTGGGTATAGCAACTGCCCCAACACAGGGAAGGAAGANCACACTGGACCTGCCTGCTAAAAACAGGAGCCTATGTAGGATCCAGTCTGAAATTCCAGCCTCAAGGCCTTGTCTAACAATGAAAATATGACTTTGGGAACAAATTCCTAACCAAATATTTATTATCAGGCTGTACCACCAGGTGGCAAGATTGCAAAAATAAAGGGATTTTTTAAATTGTTCCTATAACCCACTCAGTCAGGGCTGCTTCAAGGACCCCTTGCTGGGCCATGGTGATGGTTTTGGGAGGACCTGGGTGAGGACTGAACATGTACCCACATGGGTCTGTAAAATAAAGTATTTTAACTTTCCTCCATCACTCTTCATGTAGTCAATTGTCAAATGCAACACGAGAATCCCAGTACATGAAAAAGGGAATTGTGGCCACCAGCTTCACTTTTTGAAGAACTTGGTTTCCCCACTGTTTCCATCCTGCTCCCTCTTTCCCTGAAAACTAGTTTAACCTTTTCAAAAGAGCCTAAAACCTGACATAACCACATAATAAATAGGAATACAACTCAAAAAGATTAATAAAATTACTTTGCAAAGGGAGAGTAAATTGCACAGGATGTACTTACAATCACTTGGGTAAATTTTTTCCCATATATTTTCATTTCTCAGGTTTTATCCCAACTATCTATAAACCAAGACACAGGGCAGTTCTGAGTTCTACACTAANGGTGTGCCATGGACACATCAGCTCAGGATATAAAATATTAGTAAAGCTAATACTGGTAACCAGACCAAGCTGATGACAAACTCTACCTGACCCTGACATATGCAACACAAAAAAAAAATACAATGATTCCAGAAATAGTTTAGGAACTTTTTCCTTCCATTTGTATCACTGCACCTGCTCCATAACACACAGCTACACTTCACAGATGCTTAAAATATTGTCATTATCCCTGGAGCTAGAAGAAATTAGGTAGGTGTAAAATAATCAGAATGTCAAGCACATTAAATGTCANGCATAAATAAGAACCAAAATTGGAATCTCTCAAAGATGCTGGTACTCCCACAGTTGGGCAAAAAGTGTTAACTTCAATAACTGCCACCATTTGGGTCTTGTATTATTACACAAACCACAAAATTCTCTGCCTTAATGGCATCAGCTTGAGAGATGGTTTGGCATTAGAAACTAGAGGTAAATGTTACCCAAAACATCAAGAAAACTTCCTGCCCCAAAACAGATTTTTATTTGAGACTCTTCAATTCAAACACTCCAGGGTATTGAAATTAAAAAGAGAAATAAAATCTCCAAAANACTTTGCAGGAGAAGGGAGGGATGAGTAAGACAAGAGCCTGTGTTACATGAGATGGCACCAAAAATATAAACTGCAAAATAAACTGCCAGGTTATGTTCCTTCANCCAATAAAACAAAATAACTTGTTCAATCAACTTATAATTCCATAATCCAATCATCATGAAAATTAAAATCAAGCACTCTTTCCCCAGTGAATATATGCTAACTAAATATTTTAAAGTGAAGATTCCTAAAAGCTTAATTAGATTGGAAACTCTTTCAAACTAAGTTCATACCATCCCAGCACAGAGTCAAGCCCAGAAATCTAAACTGTAGTCAACTAAAATTTAAGCTTGAAAAAACTNTATTAAAAGCCACAAAGAACATTATGCCATGCTCAGGGAGTAACACCTATTCTGAAATGTCCAGTGAAATCCACACAAGTGTTTTGGAGTTTTTTTTGTCTGGAATCAGCATCTCCTTTTCTTTATTAATTTCTTTTTAATTTTTAATTCTTTTTAAAATTATTTTTTAATTTCCTTTCCTTATTTAATTTCTATTTGAACCACACAACCAAAGCAGCTTCAGAGGGGATGCANAGCTTGGGAATGGCTTTGCTTAGAGAGCTTCAGCTGAGAACTCCCTGGGAAACCTCTGTGGCCCTGGAGAAACCATGACCAGAGATGTTTGCATGGCCAGAACACACCACAAAATGCTGAGGATTTAGATTTCATGTGGGAGATTCACACTCTTGGACAGAGCAGGGTGGAAGTTTTCTCATCTCTGTTATGTGCAGTGCTAGNACCACCATGCCAGCTTAAGCCTCTGCTCCAAATCCCAAACCAGCAAGAAAATACAAAGTATAACTGGATTAATAACTGTAGTTTAAATTGCTTTGTTGGCTTTCTTCTTTCTCTTATGAAATAGTAAGAAAATAGATTTTAAAAATGCAAAATTTTATATGCAAAATGAGGCAGTGCCATATAGATGAACACTCTTCCTTAAGTTCTTNCTGAAAATAACATTTTCTCTTCCTAGAGACTACTGTGATCCAGCCACAGACTCAGGCAACTGAAGTACATGTTCACATTTAAAAAAAATAATAAAATCAAATCCTCTTCATGTTCAAGAACACTCTCTAGAGCACTTACTCTATAAAAAGAAATCTGAGAGAGTGCATACACCTGATTTATTCCAGGAACCAAACAAAAATAACAGGAGTGTCACCTATCCTTCATTAGGAATAACAGAACTTCCTGTGGACTGACCTTGCTGCAAAAACCCTGCACAGCAGAACCTGACAGCTAAGAACATATAAAACTCTCCATCTGGGCAGAAACTGGGGGGGNAAAAAATGCAAAGGAGTGTTGCATGGAAAAACAGGATTAAAAAGAAATACAGGAGGAGGAGGAGGACTTGGGAAAAATAAATCTGTCAGGTATCAAATGTATAAAATCCAGAAGATTAAACCCAGGAAAACTAAAGATGTTTCAAGCCTTGAGGCCATATTTTGGGTTTCAGTAATGATTTTATAAAAATAAAATAAAAATAAGTTTGTGTGTAACATGCAGCAGGCAAATTTGGTCCAGAAGAAGCTGCTGTACAGAGGCAGCAGCTGCCCCTGAACAGGAGACAGAAAATATTTATGCAGTGCAGAAAACTGGAGCATCAGAGAGAGGTGGGAGGGTCATTATTTTCTCTTTTTTTTTAAGTTTATAGCAGATATAGGAGTAATACAGGTGAGCAATACTGGCACCTATACCAGGAAAATANAAATAGAATATTGTACCTAGTGATAAACACATAAATAAATATATTTTATTGACAGAAAAGGAGGAAAGTTTTCCTTTTTTGGCTCATGACCTACTGCCTGCACATGGATGAGGGAAAATCCATCTATTTAAATCTATTAAAATCCAATAGATAGTTGTAGGCTTTCCAAACTGCCTCCCACAAAGGGAGTCACATGAAAACTAAGCCACTATGAGATAATACAGNAGGCTTTTGCTTTTCAGAAAAACCTGAAAAAATTCTGAAATATGGGAGCACTGCAGAGCTCTCCAGGGAATGGGGATGGAAAAGGGAAGAGCAGCAGAGCCAAGGGAAGGGGCAATGTTCTTACTCAAAGTGAGGAGAAGAGTGGGGAGACCTTCCCAGCTGCAACTGGACATTGAGGCAGGAGAATTATTTCACAATTCAATAAACACCTGAAAAAAACAAACCCTAAAGTCACAGCCCTGAGCTGATCCCCTCCCCAGAGAAGTGAGGCTGGGATAAAACAGTGACACAAACCATGGCCTTGCAGGGGACAGCATCATTCTTAAATCAAGTGGACAGCCAATGCTGACAGCTAAACAATCATCCTCACTGAATTTCCCAGAAAACTGAGGTGTGAGACAGCAGGAAGCACTGCTTGCCAAGCAGATCTTCCTCAGAGACTTGATTTACAGGGTAAACAAAATGCAGTGTCGTGTTGGGAAGTAATGGGGGTTACCTCAAACCTGTCAAAATTCACAACTTCAGCCTCCCCAGGAGTATTGCAACTGCTTCACCGTAGGAAAAAGGTGGGAGAGAGTCCAAGTGAGTGCTGCAGCCTCTCCAGGGAGCACANAGTGAGCTCAAATAAGGATCATCCCATGGAGATCCCCAGCAGAACTCCAGAGTGAGAAGTGTTGATGGATTGGCTTACACACAAAGCAGTGAGTGATGGTTTATCCATTGAGGGAGCTTTGCTCCAGTGGTTTATGGAACATCAGTCCCTAAGTATAATTACAGCTATANAATCAATCAGGGACTGCATGTTGGTTTACTTTCTGTTTGGAATCACATCCAAGATATTTAAAATTGTACTCCAGTTCCAGCTTTAAAAAAAATCTGGTCTCATCAGAGAAGTCTCAGAAGGATGCTATTAATAAGTATTGAGACAAATACAAAGAATGGCAAAAAAGCAGAAGTGTGAAAAATATTTCCCATTAACATGTGCATATGGTTTCANTCAAAACAAATTTTCTTGCAAGAAACATGTTTATATAACAATATTAAGTTGTTACATTACCAAACTGGCTGTAAGTTTCTAATGGGGCCATTTTGATTTAGGCACTGTAAAAATTTCAGCTGGAAGGCAAAAATTTCAAATATGTATGGAAATAATGGAAGTAAACTCCTGGAGGAAAACTATTTGAGAGAAAAATAATAAAGACAAAAAAACCTAACTGTTNTTTCTCAACTCCTAATGGATGCCAAAAGCCCAAGGAAGGAGAAGGTAGTTTGGGATTCACCTCTACCTCACACAAAGATGTGCAAGACAGTCCCAAAACTGCTGACAGTGCAGTTCATCTTAAATTCTTTATGCAAAGTTGCAATTTTGAGTGATTTTAAGAAGCCCACCAAGCAGCAGGGGTCCTTGTCAAAATTACCAAAGCATTACTTGAGCTGCAACAGGATTTTTAAGCAATTTATAATCCAGCTCCATGCTTGGAGGAAATAAACAATTTGTATAGAATGCTCTGTTATAAATGTCATTTTTTTTTCTTGGCATTTACTTGTTTTTGGGATCTGGCAGGACTGAAGCAGAACTGATACGTGATAATGCTAAAAATGCAATAATGCAAAAATTTCTATGTATGAGCTCTAACAGGTGAGACTAANCCAAGGAAATTACCCAAACTTCTCACCAAAGGAGGGACCAAACACAGGCTTGTTATGAGTCTCCCAGTCCTGTGAAAACTGGGAGTTATTTCTGATGGAGGAACAAAACCACCCAGAGCAGGCAGGAGGCAGCTGGGCTGGTTGGGTGGGGAGCCCTGGCTCCCTGGAAAGGTCCAAATCCAGGCTNGAAGGGGCTTGGAGCAGCCTGGGACAGNGGGAGGTGTCCCTGCCATGGCAGGGGTGGCACTGGATGGGCTTTAAGGTCCTTCCAAGCCAGAGAAATTCAGGGATTTTAAAAAGCACTTCCCTGCTTGGACAGGTAAACCCCAGAAAAAACAACATGCTGGTGTTTAAAGCCCTGCCCTGGGTGNTAACCCATAATTCTGGAATTTAGGGCAGCTAAGGAAAGAGCAGGTGGCAGAATAAGCCAATGGCTGGGTGGCAGGAATGTTCCTGGAGCTGTGGACTGGGGAAGCTCAGGGCACAGTGACACTCATCTTTTGGGAGGCAGGGATGCTNCACATTGGAAGAAAAGTAAAAGAGAGAAAACTCTCCAGGAGNAAAAGCTGGTGCATGAACCCAACCTGCTCAGTGATGGAGAAAGAAAGGTGCTCTCAGCACTGTCTTCCACCACAGGTAAATCAGATTGCAAGAGCACTTTTCATTGTTTTCACAGATTGAGAGGATAAATAGGAAAAAACCAGTGTAACAACCTGTTACTCTGGGAAACAAAAGGGGTGCATTTGTCAGCAGCTGTATGTTATATCATCATGTCAAGTGACACATTAAATATGGGTTATTGTGCTGGGAAGGAGCAGCACCATCCTGCAGCACCATCCATATTGAAGCCTTCCAGGAGGGTGTCTGAGTAACTGCAGTCAAAAAATCANAAGGAAAAATCCAAACCCATTATATTCAGTATTTATATGTTTATGGCATTAAATATTTGCTCTTTGCTCTCTGTTTTGAAACTAACGCTTTTTGCTTCTTATCTAGTGAATACATGAGGATAAAAATAGATAAATCCCTCAGCAGCACCCAGAGCAGCCAAAGGAGGAGGACAGACTCTCCACACNGACAAGAACAAGCAGGCACTGAGTTCAGAACTCATCTCCCTCCAACTCCAGCCCAGGTAGCTGCAAAGGCCACTTGGAGGAGGGAGTCCCACACTTCATTTGTGGATTGCAGGAAGTGTTTGACAGCCTTTCCCTGGAAAAGCAGGGCACTGTCCCAGCCCTGAGCAGCAGCATCCTCCCAAAGAGCCAAGAGCTCACTCATCCTCACAGAGTCACCATGGCTGTGGTGCTTCTCCAGGCTTTGTCACCCTGAGTGTCTGAAGCAGCACATCCTGGTCACTGCAGCACCAGCAGTGTGCAAATGAATGTGACAGATGGTTTGAAAGGTTCTCTGCAAAGCTGTGTTGAGACCAAGGCAGTTTTCATTGCCTCCTCCCTCTTTACAGCCNTTTCTGTGTGCTCTGCAGCCCTTCTCTCCTGCACACAATTACCCAAAGTCACCAATAAAGCTCAGTGAGCTGCTGCAGATTGCTAAATGATGGCCCTCCACAAAGCTCATCAGCCTGGCTTGGATATTGTAATCACCAATAATAATTTAGATATTTCATGCAAAATGAATCCTACTCCCCTCTCAGAATTACCAGCCTTCAAAATCGCCTTCCTAAGCCCATCTGANCCAGGCAGGAGTAACAAGTTCATTTCTTTCCAATTAATTCAACCTGGCTCAGGAAAAAAAAGGCAGATTTTATTTGCCTCTGGAACAGTGGCAGTTCCAGATTTCTAGTACTTGAAAGAGTCTCTGTACAAGCAATAATACTTGCCCTAATGTCTATTCCTTTAAAATTAGCACCTAAAATTAAAAAAAAAAAAACAGCTTCCATATCCTGCAGGATTTCCTTATCTGCTTAACTCCTCAAGGGTTTGCTGTAAATGAGGCAAAGAACTCTAATAATGGGAGATATGAAAAAATAACCCTCCTGACCTTGTTCCAGCAGGAGAAGATCCTTAAAAGGTGCATCCACTTGCTACAGCAAGAGCAGTCACAAACAGTCTGTGGCTCTCCCCTCTCCCCAGAGAAGTGTTAATTTAACACAGTGAAGGGTTTGGAATTTGGGGTTTTAGAATATAGTAACAGGTATGGGAGAAGATGGAGCTTCTGGGGCATTGACTCTTCTTTCCTCTTGTTCCTTCTTCTTCTTCTTGGTTTCAGGCAGTAGTNTTTGGTTGGATAGAAAGTACTGCATGCAGGTCACAGCTGTTTGGTCATTGGGTCAAAAGTATAAATAATACAGATGTTAGCTTTTAATTGGATAGTTAGGCCTTAAAAGACTTTGTNATGAGCAAGATCCAGCTCCATTTTCTCACTATTGCTTGTTAGCTAGAAGTGCTGTAAAACTCACTGTNCTATAGATAAAAATTAATAAACAACTGAGTCCAACAGGAAAATCCTGTCTCTCATGCTTCAATCCCAGCTCTGACTGAAGGCAGAGATNAAAAGAAGACAGCCACCAATAGGTCATGAAGAAATTCTTCTCTGGTGAAGAAGGCACCAAGCAGCCATTTGGGTAGCAGAGAAAACTGAAATTAAATTGAAATTGTTCCATATGAGGGTGGTGAGGCCCTGGCAGAGGGTGCCCAGAGCAGCTGNGGCTGCCCCTGGATCCCTGGCAGTGCCCNAGGCCAGCCTGGATGGGTTTGGAGCAGCCTGGGATGGTGGAAGGTGTCCCTGCACCATTCTAGCATNCTGTGATTCTATAAACTCCCCTCCTGAGCAGGAACATCTCAATGCCAAGATTTGCCCTGGGAACAAAAATTCTGTTCACTAGCAACCTTCTCTCATCACCATTTATTGTCCCTTTCTCCATTCTGCTCTCAGAGCTGGGAGCCAGAGAAGATGGATTTCACACAAGAGTGAAAGCTGGAATGGAAATGGCCCTTTGCAAGTGATGGATCTGCATTACACCCTGAAAATTCTTCTTGGGAAATGACAGACAGCTNCAGCTACAGGCTGAGGCATTGGATGGATTGTGTGAATGCTGCCAAAGCACAGAGAACTCAAAAGATCAGGACAAAGAGGAAGATGGGGAGGCAATCACATTACTCCTCAGTTTTCAATGAAATGAGAATTTCTAAAGTATGTATGATGCACTATTAATTCCCAACTTAAAGATTATGCAAATGCTCAGGAAAACAGATCTCATAAAAAAAACCAATGTGCCCTTCAGACCATTAAAGCAACCAAACACTGGAGTCCTCCTTCACTGCTGCCACAGGCCCCTGGGGCTCAGCCTTGCTGGCAGAGCTGTCTGGAGTTAGTCCTCACTGCTTAAACCCTGCTCAGCCAAACCCAGCCCAACAGCCTCGTGCTGGCAGCTCTCACCATCCACAGCCAGGGCTCAGGCTCTGTCCTAACCCCAACACTCACCTGAAGAGCAGCCTATAACCTTCAGAATTTTATTCAGAAGATTGTCTTAAAGTCACTGTCA